>NC_069443.1:37908229-38021515 GCF_026875155.1 Cherax quadricarinatus | reverse complement strand
AAACACAGGGAACCTGTCACCAAACAAGGAAGAAAGCTTCAACAAACACAGGGAAGCATCTGCCCCAAACACAGGGAATCATGTGTCAAAAAAACAGGGGGAAACATGCTGCCCCAAACACAGGGGAAGCATGCGTAAAAAAACACAGGGAAGCATCTGTCACAAACACGGGGAAGAAAGCTGTCACAAACACAGGAAGTATCCTGCCACCAAACACGGGGAAGCATGCTGTCAACAAACACAGGGAAGCATCTTAAACAAACACGGGAAAAGCATGCTCCACCAAACACTGGAAGCATGCTGTCAACAAACACAGGGAAGCATGCTGCCACCAAAAACAGGGAAGCATGCTGTCAAACACAGGGAAGCATGCTGTCAACAAACACAGGGAAGCATGCTGTCACCAAACACAGGGAAGCATGCTTTCAAGAAACACAGGGAACCATGCTGTCAACAAACACAGGGAAGCATGCTGTCAACAATCACAGGGAAGCATGCTCTCAACAAGCACAGGGAAGCATGCTGTCAACAAACACAGGGAAGCATGCCCTCAACAAACACAGGGAAGCATGCTGTCACCAAACACAGGGAAGCATGCTGTCAACAAACACAGGGAAGCATGCTGTCACCAAACACAGGGAAGCATGCTGTCAACAAACACAGGGAAGCATGCTGTCAACAAACACAGGGAAGCATGCTGTCAACAAACACAGGGAAGCATGCTGTCAACAAACACAGGGAAGCATGCTGTCAACAAACACAGGGAAGCATGCTGTCAACAAACACAGGGAAGCATGCACTGTAGCTCATCTCGACTGTCTCAATGGGTGATAATTATGTCAGAACAGCTGAGGGAAGCAGTGTGTGTGAGAGTCAGGCCCTTGTTAGTGCAGATAATATTCAACAGCCTACTTAGACGCTGTATACTTCAAAGAACAATGGAATAATATTGTATTCACTGAGACTGGATAAACTAGTAGGCCTATGCAACGCCTGAAAAAAAAAGTAATCACATTTGATCCAAGGAAGAGGAGGGTAAATTTAATTTAGATGATTAACATGACTATCAAAGAGCCATCTCCCAACACTTGGACTCTGGTATGTGGCGATACTTTCTTTCTCAGTAATTATTATTGTCATGACTTTGCAGGAGCGATGGTACTCGGACTCTGCAGTAATTATTACCTCAAGTAGTGTTCCACAACCTTCGGGTATTTTCAACATCTTCAATAGAACGGCAATAAATTTTTACCAATCAGGACGCTGTTATAAGATGATATAAGTGTATTCCATCTTGGCCTTCCCCCTCACTACACCTCCATCCCCCCTCACTACACCTCCAACCCCCCTCACTACACCTCCAACCCCCCTCACTACACCTCCAAACCCCCCTCACATACACCTCCAACCCCCCTCACTACACCTACAACCCCCCTCACTTACACCTCCAACCCCCTCACAACACCTCCAACCCCCTCACTACACTCAACCCCCTCACTACACCTCCAACCCCCCTCACTACTCCTCCAACCCCTCACTACACACCTCCAACCCCCCACCTCACTAACCTCCAACCCCCCTCACTACACCTCCAACCCCCCTCACTACACCTCCAACCCCCCTCACTACACCTCCAACCCCCTCACTACACCTCCAAACCCCCCCTCACTACACTCCAACCCCCTTCACTACACCTCCAACAACCCCCCTCAACACCTCCAACCCCCCACTACACTCCAACCCCCTCACTACACCTCCAACACCCCCTCACTACACACTCCAACCCCCCTCACTACACCTCCAACCCCCCCTCACTACACCTCCAACCCCCCTCACATACACCTCCAACCCCCCCTCACTACACCTCCAACCCCCTCACTACACCTCCAACCCCCCTCACTACATCTCCAACCCAACCCCCCCCTCACTACACCTCAAAACCCCCCTCACTACAACCCCCCAAACCCCCCTCGACATACACCTCCAACCCCCAACACACCTCCAACCCCCCTCACTTCACCTCCAACCCCCCTCACTCACCTCCAACCCCCCTCACTACACCTCCAACCCCCTCACTACACCTCCAACCCCCTCATACACCTCCAACCCCCCCTCACTACACCTCACAACCCCCCTCACTACACCCCAACCCCCCTCACATACACCTCCAACCCCCCCCTACACCTCCACCCCCCCCCTCACTACACCTCCAACAACCCCCCTCACTACACCTCCAACCCCCCTCACTACCCTCCAACCCCCCTCACTAACACCTCCAACCCCCTCACTACACCTCCAACCCCCCTCACTACACCTCCAACCCCCCCCTCACTACACCTCCAACCCCTCACTACACCTCCAACCCCCCCCACTACACCTCCAACCCCCCTCACTACACCTCCAACCCCCTACACTACACCTCCACCACCCCTCACTACACCTCCAACCCCCCTCCACTACACCTCCAACCCACCTCACTACACCTCCAATCCCCCTAACTACACCTCCAACCCCCTCAACTACACCTCCAACCCCCCTCACTACACCTCCAACCCCCCTCACTACACCTCCAACCCCCCCTCACTCACCCACCCCCTCACTACACCTCCACCCCCCCCTCACTACACCTCCAACCCCCACTCAACTACACCTCCAACCCCCTCACTACTCCTCCAACCCCCCTCACTACACCTCCAAACCCCCCTCACTCACACCTCCAACCCCCTCACTACACCTCCAACCCCCCACTACACCTCCAACCCCTCCACTACACCTCCAAACCCCCCCTCACTACACCTCCAACCCCCCTCTATCACCTCCAACCTCCCTCAACTACACCTCCAACCCCCCTCACATACACTCCAACCTTCCTCACTACACCTCAAACCCCCCTCACTACACCTCCAACCCCCTCACTACACCTCCAACCCCCTCACTACACCTCAAACCCCCCCTCACACCCTCCAATCCCCTCACTACACCTCAACCCCCCCTCCTACACCTCCAACCCCCCTCACTACGCCTCTAACCCCCCTCACTATCACCTCCAACCTCCCTCACTGCACCCCCAACCCCCCTCACTACACCTCCAACCCCCCCTCACTAAGCCTCCAACCTTCCTCACTACACTCCAACCCCCCCCTCGCTACACCTCCAAACCCCCCATCACTACACCTCCAACTCCCTCACTACACCTCCAAACCCCCCTCACTACACCTCCAACCACCCTCACTACACCTCCAATCCCCCTAAACTACACCTCCAACCCCCCTCACTACACCTCCAACCCCCCCTCACTACACTTCCAACCCACCTCACTACACTTCCAACCCATCTCACTACACCTCCATCCCCCCTCACTACACCTCCAAGCCCCATCACTACAAAACCAACCCCCCTCACTACACCTCCAAGCCCCCTCACTACACCTCCAACCCCCCTCACTACACCTCAAATCCCCCATCACTACACTTCCAGCCCCCTCACTACACCTCCAGCCCCTCTCACTACATCCTCCAAGCCCCTCTCACTACACTTCCAGCCCCATCACTGCACCTCCAACCCCCTCACTACACCTCCAACCCCCCTCACTACACCTCCACTCCCCTCAACTACACCTCCAACCCCCCTTACTACACCTCCAACCCCCCTCACTACAACACCTCCACCTTCCTGCCCTCACAACAGCTACAACTTCCCCCCCTCACTACACCTGACTCTACATGGTCTCCAACTTTCCCCCCCTAACTACAACTGACTCTACATGATCTCCATTCCCCCCCCACCCTCACTACACCTGACTCTCTACACTGTCTCCAATTTCACGCCCCTTACTACAGCTGACTACATGGTCTCCAATTTCTCTTCCCCCCTTACTACAGCTGACTCTCTACATGATAACCAACTTCCTCCCCCTCACTACAGCTGTCTCTCTGGTCTCTACATTGGTAAAGCCCCACATAGTCAGACCGTCCTTCATAAAGTCACCGTAACATTCACAGTACCTCATTTAAGGCGTCATGCACCTATATTTTCTGTTACTCTCTTCGGCAAATTAGTTAGATCTGGATCCATTAGAGGCATTTGTGAGGTTACTTCCTTCAGCAGACTCTTGCAGAGAACTTTCTCAACAGTTTTATTAAACGTAAACAAGAAAATATTCTTTATCAAATATCTTACTGAAGAAACTCAGGATATTTGTCAGCAAAGAATGACCACTTTATCTCCTCGTTGTAACTCGTTACTCCCATATTTATTAAGATGTAAACTAACTGTATGTGCTATTATGGATTCTAATATTTTGGCGCTAGTTTACAATTGATAAATTTTCCACTAGCCTACTTAAAATATAAGTTGAAACGTGATAAGAGAACTGTAACATATAAATCGAGATTATTTGACTTCGATTAACAGAGATTAGATAAATATCCCCATGTAAACGTTGAGTTTTTACCAGTAAACATTAGTCATATGGAAACTTCTCGGAGCATTCGACGCTGACTTAAGAATTTGGAGTGCCTGACTTATGGTAAAAATTTACCTTTACCGTTGCCAAAAACAGTATCAAGGCTAAAGTGTCCCAATCAACATTAAATGCAGACTGGGGAAAATTGTGGTCTAGTGTTGTGAATAATATCACAAGTTTCTCACAGCTGAAAGTTAAGTTCAAGAAGTCATTCTGGTGGTGAGGAGACTGCCAGGTCAGACCTTTGAAGATACGAAGCCCAGAAGATGTGAATGAGGACTTCGAAAATGATGAGGTGGTAAGTTCAGAGGACATGTTGTAGAGATTAGTGCCCAAATACAAGGAAAATAAGAGATGAAGACGAGGAAGAAATCCTTGCAGAAAAAACTTAGTAAGTTTAATTACGCACAGGTATACATAAGTACAATTACGTACATAGTAGTAATTACTTCAGGATAACCCAAAATAGTCAAAGTGACTTATTCCACATTGGTTACTTGAACAGTTCCATGTTGCTACTGTGCTGGCGGACTTTCACACCTGATTAAACCTTGACTCATCTGAAAGCGGTGCTCTGAAGAGACGCCTGAAGCAGCACCTGATGATCTCTTACTGTCAGCCGCATAAAGAATTGTAGGGGTAAACAGACCAGAGACTGGTTACAGAATACCTCTGTTCTCCGATACACCATCACCTGATGGCTTCTCTGGATCGTTATGAGTGCAAAACCTCAGGCAGTCACCAGACTAGTGAGACACAGTCTGCTACCTCAGTCTAGCACGGCCACATCATCCACAGTCTGCTACCTCAGTCTAGCAGGGCCACATCATCCACAGTCTGCTACCTCAGTCTAGCAGGGCCACATCATCCACAGTCTGCTACATCAGTCTAGGAGGGCCACATCATCCACAGTCTGCTACATCAGTCTAGGAGGGCCACATCATCGTCAGTCTGCTACCTCAGTCTAGCAGGGCCACATCATCCACAGTCTGCTACCTCAGTCTAGCAGGGCCACATCATCCACAGTCTGCTACATCAGTCTAGGAGGGCCACATCATCCACAGTCTGCTACATCAGTCTAGGAGGGCCACATCATCCGCAGTCTGCTACATCAGTCTAGGAGGGCCACATCATCCACAGTCTGCTACATCAGTCTAGCAGGGCCACATCATCCACAGTCTGCTACATCAGTCTAGGAGGGCCACATCATCCACAGTCTGCTACATCAGTCTAGGAGGGCCACATCATCCACAGTCTGCTACATCAGTCTAGGAGGGCCACATCATCCACAGTCTGCTACCTCAGTCTAGCAGGGCCACATCATCCACAGTCTGCTACCTCAGTCTAGCAGGGCCACATCATCCACAGTCTGCTACCTCAGTCTAGGAGGGCCACATCATCCGCAGTCTGCTACATCAGTCTAGGAGGGCCACATCATCCGCAGTCTGCTACATCAGTCTAGGAGGGCCACATCATCCACAGTCTGCTACCTCAGTCTAGCACGGCCACATCATCCACAGTCTGCTATCTCAGTCTAGCACGGCCACATCATCCACAGTCTGCTACCTCAGTCTAGTAGGGCTACGTCGTCATCAGTCTGTTACCTCACTCTAGAAGGGCTACATCATGCACAGTCTGCTACCTCAGTCTAGCAGGGCCACATCATCCACAGTCTGCTACCTCAGTCTAGCACGACCTATCATCCACAGTCTTCTATCTCAGTCTAGTACGGCCACATCATCCACAGTCTGCTACCTCAGTGTAGCACGACCACATCATCCACAGTCTACTACCTCAGTCTAGCACGGCCACATCATCCACAGTCTGCTACCTCAGTCTAGCAGGGCCACATCATCCACAGTCTGCTACTTCAGTCTAGCACGGCCACATCATCCACAGTCTGCTACCTCAGTCTAGCACGGCCACATCATCCACAGTCTGCTACCTCAGTCTAGCACGGCCACATCATCCACAGTCTGCTACCTCAGTCTAGCACGGCCACATCATCCACAGTCTGCTACCTCAGTGTAGCACGACCACATCATCCACAGTCTGCTACCTCAGTCTAGAAGGGCTACATCATGCACAGTCTCCTTAGATGTAGCAGGGCGACATCATCCACAGCCTTGTACATCAGTCTTGAAGGGCCTCATCATCCACAGTCTTGTCCCTCAGTCTAGCAGGATCAAGTCATCCACAGTCTTGTACATCATTCTAGCAATTCCACATCTTCCACAGTCATCAACCTCAGACTATCAGGGCTTCATCAGCCACAGTCTGCTACCTCAGTCTAGCAGCGCGACATCATCCAGAGCCTTGTACCTGAGTCTAAAAGGGCCGTATCATCCACAGACTTGTACCTCACTCTAGCAGATCCACATCATGCACAATATTGTACCTCTGTCTAGCAGGGCTACATTATCCACAGTCTGCTACCTCAGTCTACCAGGGCGACATGATCCACAGTCTTGTACCTCTGTCTAGCAATCCTACATCATCCACAGTCTGTTACCTCGGTCTAACAGGGCCATATCATTCACAATCTTGCACCTCAGTCTTGCAGAGCGACATCATCCACAGTCTTGTACCTCAGTCTAGCATGTCCACATCATCTATTTTCTTGTACTTCTCTCTAGCAGGGCACATCATCCACAATCTTGTTCCTCAGCCTTGCTGGGCCATATCACCCACAGTCCTGTACCTCAGTCTATCAGCGCTACATCATTAACAGTCTTCTACCTCACTCTAGCAGGGCGACATCAACCACAGTCTTATACCTCAGCCTAGCAGGACCACATCATCCACGGTCTTGTACCTCAGTCTAGCAGGGCCACATCATTCACAGTCTCGTACCACTGTCTAGCAGGGCAAAATCATTCACAGTCTGCTACTTCAGTCCAACAGGGCCACATCATCCACAGTCTCCTACCTCCAACAGGGCTACAACATCCACAGTCTTGTACCTTAGTCTAGCATGGCCACATCATAAAGAGTCTTGTACATCAATATATCAGGGCCACATCGTCCACAGTCTTGAATCTCAGTCTAGCAGGGCCACATCATCTACAGTCTTGCATCTCAATCTAGCTGGGCCACATCATCCACAGTCTTGTACCTCACTCTAGCAGGGCCACATCATCCAGAGTCTTGTACCTCAGTCTAGTAGTGCTACATCATCCACAGTCTTGTACCTCAGTCTAGCAGGGTCATATGCTCCACATTCTAATAATATAACTAAATCAAATAATAATATAAAGCAAATATTTACGATTTAGCTAATATCGCAAATATAGGCAATATAAAATTATATGAACAGGTAATATACATTATATACATTGTGACCCAATCAGGGGTCGCAACAGATATGTATGCCCAATCCCCCACCAACTGGCTATGGGTGAGATGTGTATGCCCAATCCCCCACAAACCGAGATTCATCTCACAGTAATGACTGCAGTTAAAAGGGAAAGGCCAAACACCTGTATCCTGCCAAACCCTATATGACTTGCGTCTCATCTCTAGGGCCCACAGGGCCCTTCACTGTAAGGTAAAAAAAAATGGTAAATAGCGATGATATTATTGATATCTCTGCCTCTGCATCTGCTTGTTCACTTTCTGTAACACCAGCATGGCCTAGGCACTAACAGAAGCCCACCATCTTTAGCCTCACATGGAGACGAGCTTATCACTTCTGGATCTTGTCGATTACATTGACAGAAACATACTGGGTCAGGGTGAACAGTGCACATTGGAAATCTGTTACAAAAAGTGAACTGTGATCCAACTAAGCTAGCTATCAGTATGAGAGCAGAGTGAAGCTCCTCAGTGAAGATAGAAGAAATACAAGGTATCTCTGCATAATATGAATCCGTCCCTTATGATCAGCTTTCTGCCAGCTTCAAGGAGTCTTCATCAAACAGTTGAAGAATCAACATTTACGCAGCTGAAGCCAAACCTCCCTGTAGATCTTTGATGGTTTTCTTGGGATCCTTCACACTTTATCTTATGATAACCTTGTCATTGTGAGGTGTTGTCTTGTGTTTTCTTCCACTTCTTCCTCGACGCAGCACTCCACAACCACCAGGGTCGTCAGCTCTTTTCACAATCCGACCAACAGTTGATTTTGCTAGGCTCACATTTTCAATGTTATGTCTGATACCTAAATCATCATGTTTTCTACGAGGTAGGTGCAACAACCATAATGAATTTCAGCAGTAATCATAAATTGAAAGCTGCAGGGCAACACGACAGTCGGATGGCTGCCAGAAGTCGGTGGCAAACACTTCTTAAAAGAAGAGAACCCAAATTACATTAATTATGCCGCTGACTAAGCCATATTATAAAATAATCACAAAATTTACTCCTGTCCCTTTAATGCCATTAACGCCATCTATCACCAGGGACTATGTTTATGCCTTGGTGCTTTTCGGTTGATTGCCTATGCAGAGTCGAATATTCCATTCTTGTCTGGTCGCCGTGATGCTCATTGTCATCGCTATTATGTTCGATCTCATGACCTCCGCAATCCTTCCATATATAGGATAGTCACTATTACGATAGACCTTGGAATTTGTGATGTATGTATTTGGCCTGAGTATAGGAGATCCTTAATATCGAATATATTCATGGAAAATCGTAATAAGGCTTTATATTATGGCGGTGATGGAAAGACTGCATTAAAATTTGTTTTTAATGAAACGTAATTTACGTAATATTCTGTAATGCGTTTTAAAATGGTACTTTTACTTATAATATAGAAATAACACCTGACAGACTTATAACTTATATACGATCCAAGCTTAATGAATGACATCTCTTTAAACACTGGCGAGATATTACTTGGTGTGGGTTTTACAAATAGTCTACTTTCAAGAGACTGAGAGAATAATGCTGTACTGCTGGATAACTTCTCAATCAAAATACGAGTAAGTACAGACGACCTCCAGACTGAGAGAGGTGAAGTGCTGCCTGACCCACACCACTCACCCCTGACGTCAGACTGAGAGAGGTGAAGTGCTGCCTGACCCACACCACTCACCCCTGACGTCAGACTGAGAGAGGTGAAGTGCTGCCTGACCCACACCACTCACCCCTGACGTCAGACTGAGAGAGGTGAAGTGCTGCCTGACAACACACCACTCACCCCTGACGTCAGACTGAGAGAGGTGAAGTGCTGCCTGACCCACACCACTCACCCCTGACGTCAGACTGAGAGAGGTGAAGTGCTGCCTGACCCACACCACTCACCCCTGACGTCAGACTGAGAGAGGTGAAGTGCTGCCTGACACACGCCACTCACCCCTGACGTCAGACAGAGAGGTGAAGTGCTGCCTGACACACGCCACTCACCCCTGACGTCAGACAGAGAGGTGAAGTGCTGCCTGACACACACCACTCACCCCTGACGTCAACTCGCGTCAGGAGAGTAGTACAGAGGTGAGGCCACACAAACAAATTGGTCGTTAACCATGGTGAACCATCCAAAATAATTTATATACATAAATACATATAATGAAAATGGGAAAGATGAAAATAAATATTTAATGTTATAAAGCTGATTACTCTCGTTTTAGCTATTAACGATGGTAATCGCAATGCATTTTTAGAAAGATAAACAAATATGGCAGACATATATAAACTGCATCTCCGCATAAGTCACTGATGTTCGTAGATGTTCTTTATTTGTTCATAGCCCCTATTTACTCCGTCCCTTTTCTCTTCACCTGCATTAACAATTATCTTCTCTTTATTTACCACTTTTCTATGTTCATGTAGCATTTCAATTTTCCCTACCCCCTTGGGAAGTTCCAACGGTTTGCGTCTGTTCTTTCCCACTGCCGTGCGGAAAAGCCCAACTGCCTACAGTGGCTTCGTGCTCTCGTTTTAAAACTTAACCACTTCTGATCTCATTCTCATGCCATCACAGTGTTCACCGATGGTTCCAAGTCTTCTGACAGCGTCAGATTCGCAGCAATGTTTCCGGACAGTGTCGTGCTAGTTCATTTATTATCCCCAGCTAGCAATTTTATGGCTGAATTGTATGCTAATCTCGTTCACTTATCCACATTGCATCTATGCCTATGTCACCATTTGTAGTCGTTTAAGACTCCCTTAGTGTTTTACAGGCTATACGAAAATTTGATGCACTTCATCCCCTAGTTCTTCGTATCCAACTTTGAAGATTGAGACACTTTGGTTACACCGTATCTCTAGCAAGCACGAAGATATTGTTTTTTGTTGGGTGCCTGGTCATGTTGATGTACAGGGCAATGGACAGGCAGACACTGCTGCGCGCTCAGCAGTACATGACCTCCCAGTGTTATATAGAGGTGTTCTATTCACAGACTATTTTGCTGTAATTGCTACCCACCTTTGCACCCGTTGGCAACAAAGTTAGTCTTATCTGCTCTATAATAAATTACATTCTATTAATCCAGGTATAGGTTCCTGGCCGTCTTCTTATCAGTGTCGAGGTTGAGACACTACTCTCTCCCATCTTCTCATCGGCCACACTCGTCTTACTCACGGGTATCTCATGGAGAGGAGCCCTGTTCCACTCTGTGAGAATTGTCAGGTTCCAGTTTCTGTTAGCTACATTCTATTGGACTGCCCACTATCAACGAGCACACACAATTTACCTCCAACATTGTCACCACTCTACTGCCCATACTTTACTTTCCCTTCTTGCTGATTCACCCACTTTTAACCCAGACTTTCACTGACTGTTGACAGCAACTGATTTACTACACAAACTCTGATGATGATGATGCCTCTAGCACTCCTCACAGCCCTTTCTACCTCAATCTCTTGCTACCCTCTACCCCTGCACTATCCACTGCCCCGCTGCACTCCGTAAGCTAATAATCATCCCTCTCCCTCTTGCTACCCAATACCCCTGCATCCTTCCCTGCCCGGTGGTGCTGTATGACTTTTGTAGGTTTAGCGCTTCTTTTTGATTATAATAAGAAAATAGAATAAAACCCAGATGGGTATGCAAATATATATGCAATTACAAGCATGTGCAACGTAACCTAAGTGCAAGTAAAAATAGCAAGATATAAGTGACTCTGGCTTCTGACCAATTTGCAGAGTTATTGCATTTGATTCCTGTGCAATTCATATCAAATATCAGTGTTGTGATATCCTAGCATTTAGAGGCAGGGAATGGCTATCCGTTGTCTCCCCTAATGAACGATCTGTATATGGAGTTTTTCGAGGTTAGGGATGTTGAAAGACATCCTGCCCTGTAAAACTAAATGGTTTAGATATGTGGATGACATTTTGTGTCTTTGGCAGAATGACACGGCCCTGGATATAATTTTACCGAGACTTAACGCTCTGGCCCCATTTATTAAATTCACCCGAGGAGAAATAAGTGAAATTTAAACTTCCAGACTGATAAGTTTAAGTTTACATTATACATGAAAACCACTAATGTGTGCTAACACATTCACTACTATTACAACTATGAGACAAGAGTAAAAAGGAACGTCTTTCTCACTATGTTTCTGAGAGTTTACTGAGTGTACAGCTCCTAATTCTCGATGAAGAAAATAGGCAAATATTTGATATTGCCACAAAACTGCTGTACCCTAAGGAGCTCGTGGAATCTGCATTGCTAGCAGCTAGTAAAACATGGCATAGGGTTGAACCTTGGACAACATCTCAGATCAAGAATGTGTTGGTTCTCCGATACAATAAGAATTTATCTAATCCATACCACGGATGGGGTTTGAGGCTCTCTTACCGCGGGTTCAAACCGCATCCGTGGTATGGTTTGTTTCCAATCGTGTCATTATGATTTCGTGAGTCAAGAATTTATCTGTTTCTGGTATATGTGAATCACATGATGGAAGGAATAGACTCGGAAATCCCTTTGTTTGCAAACGATGTGAAGTTAATGAGGAGAATTTAATCGGATGAGGACCAGACAGGACTTAAAAGGGATCTGAACAGGCTCCAGGCCTGGTCCAGAAACTGGCTACTGGAGTTCAGCCCCACCAAGTGAAAAGTCATGAAGATTGGGGAAGGGCAAAGAAGACTGCAGACGGAGTACAGTCTAGGGGGCCAGACTACAAACCTCACTCAAGGAAAATGATCTTGATATGAGCATAACACCGGGTACATCTCCTGAGGCGCACATTAACCAAATAACAGCTGCAGCATACGGGCGCCTGACAAACCTAAGAATAGCATTCTGACATCTCAATAAGGAATCGCTTAGGACCCTGTATACTGTGTATGTCAGGCCTATATTGGAGTATGCAGCACCAGTTTGGAACCCCCAACTAACCAAGCACGTATGGAAATTAGAGAAAGTTCCAAGGTTTGCAACAAGACTAATCCCGGAGCTATGGGACATGTCCAACGAGGAGAGGTTCGGGGAAATCGGCCTGACGACACGGGGTGACAGGAGAGTTAGGGGGATATGATAACTGCATATAAAATATTGAGAGGAATTGACAAGGTGGACAAGGACAGAATGTTCCAGAGATGGGACACAGCAAAAAAGGGCCACAATTGGAAGTTGAAGACTCGGCTGAATCACAAGGAGATTAGGAAGTATTTCTTCAGTCCCAGAGTTGTCAGAAAGTGGAATAGTCTGGGAAGTGGTGTAGTGGAGGCAGGATCCATTCATTGCTTTAAAAAGAGGTATGATAAAGCTCATGGAGCAGGGAGAGTGACCTAGTAGCGACCAGTGAAGAGGTGGGGCCAGGAGCTGTGATTCGACCCCTGCAAGCACAACTAGGTGAGTACACACTAACTGATATTTTCCCTGTTTCAGTGCCCTGGGCTCACATCGTAGGTTCCCCAGAGCGCTATGTAGACCAAGGCTCCACTATCAACCTCACCTGCATCATCAACTTCAACCCTGATTCTCCCACTGAGATCTTTTGGTACCACAATAACAAGGTAGGTGTGTGTGTGTGTGTGTGTGTGTGTGTGTGTGTGTGTGTGTGTTTGCGAGTGTTTGCGAGTGTGTACTCACCTAATTATGGTTCCAGGGATCGATTCATGGTTCCTGGGTGTGTACTCACCTAATTGTGGTTGCAGGGGTCGAGACTCAGCTCCTGGCCCAACCTCTTCACTGGTCGCTACTAGGTCACTCCCTCCCTGCTCCGTGAGATTTATTATACCTCTTGTGTGATGAATGGTTTTGAAAACCGACAATCTGAAGAATTGAGACACTTATGCATCATTTGGGAATCTTTACTGAAGAAACGTTTCGCCACACAGTGGCTTCATCAGTCCAAAGCAAAGTAGAAATCGGTAAGGAGAGGAGGAGTATGGAGTAATCAGTCCCATTGAGTGATGGACTGAACGCATCGATTCCAGGCTGAGGGACCGATTACCTCAAACTACTCCTCTCCTTGCACCTTTCTGCTTTGTATTGGACTGATGAAGCCACTGTGTGGCGAAACGTTTCTTCAGTAAAGATTCCATATGTTGCATAAGTGTCTCAATTCTTCATCATACCTCTTAAAGCTATGTATGGATCCTGCCTCCACAACCTCCTTTTCCAGACTAATGCACTTCCTGACAACTATGTGACCTGAAGAAATACTTCCTAACATTCCCATGACTCATCTGAGTCTTCTGCTTCCAATTGTGGCCCTTTATTGGTGTCTCATCTCTGAAACATCCTGACCCTGTCCACCTTGTCGATTTCTCTCAGTATTTCATGTGTCGTTATCATATCCTCCCCTGTCTCTCCTGTCCTCCTGTCGTTAGGTCAATTTTACTTAATCTCTCCTCGTAGGGCATGCCCCGTAGCTCCGGGACTAGTCTTGTTGCAAACCTTTGCATTTTCTCTAGTTTCCCCTACTTGCTTGGCTAGGTGTGGGTTGCAAACTGGTGCTGCATACTCCAATATTGGCCTGACGTACATGATGTACAGGGTCCTGAACGATTTTTTATTGAGATGTCGGAATGCTGTTTTTAGGTTTGCTAGGCGCTCATATGCTGCAGTAGTTATTTGGATGATGTGCGCCTCAGGAGATGTGCTCGGTGTTATACCCCAAGATCCTTTTCCTTGAGTGAGGTTTGTAGTCTCTGGCTCCTTAGACTGTTCTCCCTCTGCGGTCTTCTTTGCCCTTCCCCAGTCATAACTTTGTACTTGGTGGGGTTGAAGTCCAGGAGCCATTTTCTGGACCAGACCTGCAGCCTGTCCAGATCCCTTTGTAGTTCCACGTGGCCCTCGTCTGATTGAATTCTTGTCATTATCTTCACATCATCTGTAAATAGGGACACTTTTGAGTGTATTCCTTCCGCCATTTTCACATATACCAGAAACAGCTCCAGTCCTAGGACTGACCCTTGTGGAACTCAACTCGTCACAGGCACCCACTCTGACACCTCGTCACGTACCATGACTCGCTGTCTTCCCGACAGGTATTCCTTGATCCATTGCAGTCCCTTCCCTGTTATACCTGCCTGGCCTTCCAGCTTTTGCACTAACCTCTTATGTGGAACATGTGACAAAAGCCTTCTTACAGTCCAAGAAAACGTAATCTACCCACCCCTCTCTCTGCTGTCACTATGTCATAGAACTCCAGTAGGTTTGTGACAGGCTTTCCGGTCCCTGAATTCATGACTTTGCATACTATACATGTTAGTGACACTGGTCTGTAGTTTAATGCTTCGTGTCTGTCGCCTTGTTAAAAAATTGTGACTTCATTTGCTGTCTTCCAAACCTCAGGTAGTCGCCCTGTTTCGACAGATGTGTTGAAGATTGTTGTTAGTGGTACACATAGCTCCTCTGCTCCCTCTCTCAGTACCCATGGAGAGATGTTATCCGGCCCCATCGCCTTTGATATGTCTGGTTCGCTAAGCAGCCTCTTCACTTCTTCCTCATCTGTACGTATTGTATCCAACAATTGATATTGGCTCCACCTCTCCGTCTTTCTGGAGTCTCTTCTGTCTCCTCTGTGACCACTGAGTGTGTGTGTGTGTATGTGTATGAGCGTAGGGGTGGAAGTGGTGAGGGAGAGAGAGAGAGAGAGAGAGAGAGAGAGAGAGAGAGAGAGGGGAACGCAAGTGATGCAGTCTGTTAAGAAACAATACACAGTGTTGTGCTGTAACTCTGTCATATGATGAGTCGTTAACTGCTTCATCATCCTTATTAGAAACTACTCAAGTTTTTCACTCAAAGTTGTATAATCTGCCTCTTTTCATGTGACCCTCACATTTTTATGTGTCTTGTACCCATTGACATTTTGTATTATCAGCCATGTACTACTTAGTACAGATGCGAAAATAACGTTCTGTAAATAATGTTTGAGAATGACTCATTCAGACAGAACAATATTTTCTTAAATTTTGGGAGTACATAAAATTGCTACAGAGATTTTATAGGTGACTTCACAGGAAGTATCACTGATTCAACAAAAGCTATATTTATTTGCATACAAATATTACCAAGAACAACTACTGGATATGCAACGTGACATTGAAACTGATCGGTACAAATAACATTTATATCTCCGTTTTAAGGAAGAACTTATGCACATTTATGAAATAAAGATGTTAATATGTTGTATAAACTGCAAACAGTTTATCAGGAAACGGAATATATAAAGTTGTTTTGGATCTTGGGAAATTCAGTTTGAAGGATGTTGATGCTTATCCAGAGTCTGGGCTTAATTTCTGGGAGTTGCTTTTGAGAGATGCTGAGCTCATCCTCCACAAGCAGACCACCACTGAATATGATCTTGATCCACAAAATAGAGAATCCATATTCAAAAGAACGTTGTGAAAATTAAAGTTTTTAATGACCATATTGCCAGCTTTGGGTACGACTGGGTCGTCTGTCATCATAATTAAAGTCAGTGGAAGAATTTCATTAACATTCCAAGCAGCTGCACCATTCACAAAATCTACAAATTATTCTTGCATGTTATCATTGTATAAGTATTCATTCCACATCCAGAGTGAATGGATTACATAAACAATTTTCGTATTCCTCTTTTAAGTCTGGAGTATTGATATTGTAGCGTGTGTCGAGAATGTTACAGTTTATTCAGCTATCATTACACGCCCATTTGTGCATATCCTCTAGAGGTTGGATTAATTTGCATAAGGGGTTCCAACTGCTATGATTTCCTGTCCGGTTCTAACATTAACCACCTGGATGAGAGCTTCGCCCCGGCCAAATGGATGTTATACTTCCACTCCTGGCTGGTGGCAGGTGGTTAGTAAAGCTGGTGGCAGGTGGTTAGTAAAGCTGGTGGCAGGTGGTTAGTAAAGCTGGTGGCAGGTGGTTAGTAAAGGTGGTCGAGTATGTTCTTACAACACTGGCTTATCTCGAGGTGTAAACATAACTGCAGTGACTCTCTCATTGTTCTCTCGCCCATTGTCATTCAACTTTCTTCTCCATTTGCTTGAGACTTGTTCTTCGTCAGGAGACTTAACTTACAGGTACAACAAGTCTTCGTGTACCTAGGTTCATAATATTTAAAAAAAATAAGTAACTAATTGGTTGTAATTTGTATCGGCCGGAGTTATGTATATTCTAGTACGGAAACTCGTGCTATATGGACGTATCCAACCTGATTTTGCATGAATATTCTTATATTTTATTTTGTACCAGCTTATCACTCTCTGGTCTTTTTTTTTATGGGGGGGGGGGGGGGTTGATGTGCACCTCTTATGCCTCTTCCATGTGAAAATCTAAAACTAGGGTTTTAGTGTTTAGCTAAAGCTCCTGGGACTTTTTAGAGGTGTTGATGTCCAGCCTTTGGCATTTTTTGAGAGTGTTTTAAACTTAAGCTGCTGGACGTCAGATTTTATATATATATAATATATATATAATATATATATATATATATATATATATATATATATATATATATATATTATATATATATATATATATATATATATATATATGCAAAAACAACCACTCTGAAAGAATAGAGAAATTCCAAGCGCTTTCGTGACTACTCACATTATCAAGGAACTTGAGTAATGAAATCACCTGTTTACTGTGATCTTATTGCAAATATATATATATATATATATAATATATATATATATATATATAATATATATATATATATATATATATATATATATATATATATATATATATATTTTTTTTTTTTTTTTTTTTTTTTTTTCAACAAGTCGGGCCTCTCCCACCGAGGCAGGGTGACCCCAAAAAAAAAAGAAAATCCCAAAAGAAAATACTTTTATCATCATTCAAAAACCTTTTACCACACTCGCACTTATCACTGTTTTTGCAGAGGTGCTCAGATTTCAAAAAGTCTAGAAGCTAAACATATAAAGATACAAACATATCCTCCAAACTGCCAATATCCCAAACCCCTCCTTTAAAATGCAGGCATTGGGACTTCCCATTTCCAGGACTCAATTTCCGACTATATGAAAATAACCGGTTTCCCTGAAACCTTCACTAAATATTACCCTGGCTCACACTCCCAAAAGATCGTCAGGGCCCAAGTACCATTCGTCTCCATTCACTCCCATCTAACACGCTCACGCACGCTTGCTGGAAGTCCAACCCCTTAACCCCCAAAACCTCCTTTACCCCCTCTCTCCAACCCTTTCGAGGACGACCCCTACCCCGCCTTCCTTCCCCTATAGATTTATATGCTTTCCATGTCATTCTACTGTGATCCATTCTCTCTAAATGACCAAACCACCTCCCAAAAACCCCTCTTTTGCCCTCTGACTAATACTTTTATTAAAAATCCACACCTTCTCCTAATTTCCACACTCCGAATTTTCTGCAAATATTTACACCACACATTGCCTTAAAAAGGACATCTCCGCTGCCTCCAACCGTTCCTCGCTGCTGCATTTACCACCCAAGCTTCACACCCATATAAGAGTGTTGGTACTACTATACTTTCATACATTCCCTTCTTTGCCTCCATAGATAACGTTTTTTGACTCCACATAACCTCAACGCACACTCACCGTTTTTCCCTTTATCAATTCTATGATTAACCTCATCCTTCATAAATCCATCCGCCCACACGTCAACTCCCCAAATATCTGAAAACATTCACTTTTCCATACTCCTCCTCCCAATTTGATATCCAATTTTCTTTATCTAAATCATTTGACCCTCATCACCTTACTCTTTTCTATGTTCACTTTCAACTTTTTACCTTTACACACATTCCCAAACTCATCCACTAACCTTTGCAATTTTTCTTTAGAATCTCCCATAAGCACAGTATCATCAGCAAAAAGTAACTGTGTCAATTCCCATTTTGAATTTGTTCCCATAATTTAATCCCACCCCTCTCCCAAACACCCTAGCATTTACTTCCTTTACAACCCCATCTAAAATATATTAAAAAAACCAGGTGACATTACACATCCCTGTCTAAGCCCTACTTTTCCCGGGGAAGTATTTCCCCCTCTCTTTACACACCCTAACCTGAGCTCACTATCCTCATAAAAACTCTTTACAGCATTTAAAAAACTTACCACCTATTCCATATACTTGCAACAATCTGCCACATTGCTCCTCTATCCACTTATCATATGCCTTTTCTAAAATCCATAAATGCAAAAAAACTTCCCTATCTTTATCTAATACTGTTCACATATATGCTTCAATGTAAACACCTGATCTACACACCCCCTACCCAATCTAAAACCCCCTTGCTCATCCGCAATCCTACATTCTGTCTTACCTTAATTCTTTCAATTATAACCCTACCGTACACTTTCCTGGTAAAATCAGTAAGCTTATTCCTCTATAATTTTACAGTCTCTTTTGTCCCTTTCCCTTTTTTATAAAGGGACTAAAACATGCTCTCTGCCAATCCCTAGGTCCCTTTCCCTCTTTCATACATTTATTAAACAAAAGTACCAACCACTCCAACACTATTTTCCCCCCTGCTTTTAACATTTCTGTCATGATCCATCAGTTCCAGGTTTTACCCCCTTTCATTTTACGTAATGCCTCACGTACCTCCCCCACACTTACATTCTGCTCTTCTTCACTCCTAAAAGATGGTATACCCCCCGGGACCAGTGCATGAAATTACTCCCTCTGTTTCTTCCTTTAACATTTAAAATTTCCCTCAAAATATTCTCGCCATCTACCCAATACCTCCATCTCCCCTCTACTAACTCCCCTACTCTGTTTTAACTGACAAAATCCATATTTTCCCTAGGCTTTCTTAACTTGTTTAACTCACTCCAAAATTTTTTTTATTTTCATTAAAAAATTTCTTGACAGTGCCTCTCCCACTCTATCATCTGCTCTCCTTTTGCACTCTCTCACCACTCTCTTTACCTTTTTTTTTACTCTCCTTTATACTCTGCTCTTCTTATAACACTTCTGCTTTGTAAAAACCTCATAAGCTACCTTTTCTCTTTTATCACACCCTTTACTTCACATTCCACCAAATCACTCCTCTTTCCTCCTGCCCCACCCTCCTAAAAACCACAAACTTCTGCCCCACATTCTAAATACTGCTTTTTTAAAAAACTATTCCAACCTCTTCAACCCCCCACTACTCATCTTTGCACTAGCCCACCTTTCTGCCAATAGTCGCTTATATCTCACCCGAACTTCCTCCTCCCTTAGTTTATACACTTTCACTTCCCTCTTATTGTTGTTGCCACCTTCCTCTTTTCCCATCTACCTCTTACTCTAACTGTAGCTACAACTAAAAAATGATCCCATATATCAGTTGCCCCTCTATAACATTTTACATCCTGGAGCCTACCCATCAAACCCTTTTTTTCCCCAATACATAATCTAATAAAAACTACTTTCATTACGTGCTACATCATACCTTGTATATTTATTTATCCTCTTTTTCATAAATATGTATTACTTATTACCAAATTTCTTTCTACACATAGCTCAATTAAAGGCTCCCCATTTACATTTACCCCTGGCACCCCAAATTTACTACTACTCCCTCCATAACATTTTTTTCCCACTTTAGCATTTTAAAAACCCCAACCACCATTACTCTCACACTTGATTCAAAACTCCCAGCATTCACTCAAAATTTCCAAAATCTCTCTCTCTCCTCTACACTTCCCCTCTTCTCCAGGTGCATAACCCCTTATTTAACCCACTTTTCAATCCAATCTTTATTTACTCCACATAATCCTTGAATTAATACATTTATTGTCCCCCCTTTTCCTGCCATAGCTTATCCTTCAACATTTTGCTACTCCCTTTTTTTAGCTTAACTCTATTTGAAACCCCTGACCTAATCCCATTTATTCCCTCTCCACTGAAACTCTCCACCCCCCTTTAGCTTTGTTTCACTTAAAGCCGGACATCCCGCTTCTCTCATTCATAACATCCACAATCATTCCCTTTTTTTATCATCTGCACAACATCCACGCACATTCAGACTTTCCCCCTTTGCAATTTTCTTCTTCTTATTCTTTTTAGTAATCTTTACAGGAAAAGGGGTTACTAGCCTTGTTCCCGGCCATTTTAGTTTACTTTTACAACACGCATGGGTTACGGAGGAAGATTCTTATTCCACTTCCCATGGATATAAAAGGAAAATTAATAAGACCAAGAACTATTAAGATAAAATCAAAGAAAAACTCAGATGAGTTGTGTATAAATAAATGTGTACATGTAAAGTGTAGTGTGACCTAAGTGTAAAAATAGAAGTGCAAGACATGCCTGTAATCTTGCATATTTATGAGACAGACAAAAGACATCAGCAATCCTACCATCATGTAAAACAATCACAGGCTTCGTTTTACACTCACTTGGCAGGACGGTAGTACCTCCCTGGGTGGTTGCTGTCTACCAACCTACTACCTATATATATATATATATATATATAATATATATATTATATATATATATATATATATATATATATTATATTATATATATATGAGAGAGGGAGGGAGGTGTGGTTGGTTTATTCGTTTGTTTGCACTTCTAACACAAAGTCCCCATGAAAAAATTATTGCACCTCAACATTGTCACAGTGACAGTGTTAAGTTGCACTAAATTTTCATGGGGACTGAGTATTAGAAATGCCAACAAACAAATAAAATATTTTAGGGCACTCTACCCCTTTGGGCAAATTTAGATTTTTTATACAAATAATTTATATGAATTCATCTCAATTGAAACTGAGCTCAGTGTGTTGTTGAACAGAACAGTAGAATACATGTCCCCACCTGTGAACAATCTGTGTGAATCTCTCACACCTGCCTCCTGATGTAACGTAGGTGTGGGGGAGTGTGTCTCCCACAACCACCTCCTGATAAGGTGGCTGTGGGGAAACATCTGCCCTCCACCTATCTCCTAATAAGGCAAATGCTGAGTAGTAAGTATCGCACCCATGCCTCCTCACCAAGAGGATGCAGGATGTCTCCTCGCATCCTGACTAGGTGAGCACAGGTTGTGTATCCTCCACACCTGCTTCCTGACAAGGCGGGTGACCGGGTGTTAATCCTACTCACCTGCCTCCACCTGGTAATTCAGGTGTGGGAGAGTGAGTCCTGCACAACGACCCCCTGACAAAGTAGGTGGGGACTATACCTGAGGAGGGTTTTGGGTGGTCAACGCCCCCGCGGCCCGGTCTGTGACAAGGCCGCACGAAAACCGACGTATGAACTATAGCCCGGCTAATCACGTACTAACTTTATATGCCTGTCCAGCTCCTCCTTGAAGACAGCCAGGGGACTATTAGTAATACCCCATATGAATGTTGGGAGGCGGTTGACAGTCTTAGGCCCCTAACACTGGTCCCCAATGCTCACCTCCCTTCTGACACAGTAGGTGTGGAAGCAAGAGTCACCAACAGCCACACACCTGCCTCCTGACAAGGTAGGTGTGGAGCCATGAATTTCCATCACACACACACACACACACCTGCCTCCGGATGAGGTAGACGTGGAGGTGTGAGTCATCAACACCCACACATCTACCTGCTGAGAGGGAAGGTGCGAGTCCCCAACACCCACACACCTGCCTCCAGACAAGTGTGGGGGTGCATCTCCCACATCTGCCTCCTGACAAGGCTAGTTTGGGGATTAACAAGGTCAGTGTTGGCGTGCATCTCCCCACACTTGCATCTAGACTGGGCTGGTGTGGGGGTGTGTTGCCCACACCTGCCTTCTGACAGGGCTGGTGTGGGGGTGCGTTCCCCCCCCATCAGCCTCCTGACAAAGCTCTTACACGCGAGAAAACTTTATCAACCAGCTAAGTATTGTTGCTCCTGGAAAATAATATTTCACTCTCCACATTTATTGGCCATCGTAAGAAAGGCCAAGTCTGGCCGATCAGGGCCAGATTATTCTCCTACATATAAATAATTTACGTCTATAAGCTGGTTATTTTTCCATCCTTTCAACGTGAATTTTAACAAAATATTAATTAAAACAGTTCGTCCAGTTCTGGTTCTGATTTAAATATAGTAAAGGAGAGAAAGATTATTTATAAATGTCAAGAAAAGTATCTACCAAAATATATTTGTATATAATTTATACGATAAAGGAACTTCAGTTATTCAATTATACGCCCAATTATTCTACTAATTTAAGAAAAATGTATTTTACTGTATAATTATATCACTAATGTAGCAACGGTTGCTCAATTATACCACTGTTACATGTATATAGTCAAAATAAATTATCCTTAAATTATACAATTATAGAAGAAATAATTTGCTGTAATTTCCTCCCAAATAATTCCCAGCTTCAGAATTATCAATAATTTCCAATATAATTACACGCAGCCATGACTACCACCACTACCACCACTACCACCACCACTACCACCACCACTACCACTATTACTACTGCTACCACCACTACTACCACCAGTGCCACCACCACCACTAACACCATCACTACTACCACCATCACTACTACCACCATCACTACTACCACCATCACTACTACCACCATCACTACTATCACCACCACTACCACTGTTACTACTAATACAACCAGTACCACCACTACTACCATCACCAGTACCACCACCACCACTACTACCATTATCAGTTCCACCACCACCACCACCATCATCAGTACCATCACTACTACCATCACCAGTTCCACCACTACTACCATCACCACTACCACTATTACTACTGCTACCACCACTACTACCACCAGTACCACCATCACCACTACTACCACCATTGCCACCATCACCACTACTACCACCAGTACCACCATCACCACTACTACCACCAGTACCACCATCACCACTACTACCACCAGTGCCACCACCACCACTAACACCACAACTACTACCACCGTCACTACTACCAACATCACTACTACCACCATCACTACCATCACCACTACCACTATTACTACTGCTACCACCACTACTACCACCACTCCCACCACCACTGCCACTATTACTACTGCTACCACCACTACTACCACCACTACTACCACCACCACTACCACCACCACTACCACTATTATTACTGCTACCACCACTACTACCACCACTACTACCACCACTACCACTACTGCTACCACCACTACTACCACCACTACTACCACCACCACTACCACCACCACTACCACTATTACTACTGCTACCACCACTACTACCACCACTACTACCACTACCACTATTACTACTGCTACCACCACTACTATCACCAGTACCACCATCACCACTACTACCACCAGTACCACCATCACCACTACTACCACCAGTACCACCACCACCACTAACACCACCACCACTAACACCACCACCACTAACACCACCACCACTAACACCACCACTACTACCACCATCACTACTACCACCATCACTACTACCACTACCACTATTACTACTAATACAACCAGTACCACCACTACTACCATTACCAGTACCACCACCACCACTACTACCATTATCAGTTCCACCACCACCACCACCATCATCAGTACCATCACTACTACCATCACCACTACCACCATTACTACTACCATCACCAGTACCACCATCACTAGTACTGCCATCACCAGTACTACCATCACCACTACTACCATCACCACTACTACCATCACCACTACTACCATCACCACAACTACCATCACCACCACTACCATCACCACTACTACCATCACCACTACTACCATCACCACTACTACCATCACGACTACTACCATCACCACCACTACCACCACCGCTACTACTACTACCACCACCACCTCCACCACTACTACCACCATCACTACCATCACCATAACTACCATCACCAGTACCACCACCACTACTACCAACAACAGTACCATTACCACCACCACCACCACCACCACTACCACTACTACCACCACCAATTCCACCATCACTACTACTACTACCGCTACCAATGCCACGACTGTTACCACTGCTTTCACCACTGCCACCACAAGTAGTACAACCACCAGTACTACCACCACCACCGCCACTACTACCCCATCACTACTATCGCAACCTCTACCACCATTACTACTAATACCATCAGTACCACTAATACTACCATCACCAGTACCACCACTACTACCATTACCAGTACCACTACCATTACCAGTACCACCACCACCACTACTACCATCATCAGTACCACCACTACTACCATCATCAGTACCACCACTACTACCACCCCCACTACCACCACTACTACCATCAGCAGTACTACCACTACCACCACCACTACTACCATCACCAGTACCACCACCATCACTACTACCATCACCAGTACCACCACCACCACTGCTACCATCACCAGTAAAACCACCACCACTACTACTACCACCAACACCACCAGTACCACCACCACCAGTACCACCACAACCACTACCACCACTACCACTACCACCACCACCACTACCACCACCACCACTACCACCACCACCACTACCACTACCACCACTAATACTACTACTCTTACCACCACTACCACTACTACCATCATCAGTACCACAACTACTACCATCATCAGTACCATTACCACTACCATCACCACCACTACTACCACCATCAATTCCACCATCACTACTACTACCCCTACCAATGCCACGACTGTTACCACTTCTTTCACCACTGCCACCAACAGTAGTACAGCCACCACCGCCACCCCTACTACCACCACCACTACTACTACTACCCCCACTACTACCATCACCAGTACCACCATTACTACCATCACAAGTACCACCATTACTACCACCACCAGTACCACCATTACTACCACCACCAGTACCACCACCACTACTACTACCTCCACCACTACTACACACCACCAGTACCACCACCACCATTACCACCACCACCATTACCATGACTACTACCACCACCACCACCACTACTACCTCCATCACCACCACCACTACTACTACTGCCTTTACTACTACCACCACCAGTACCACCCCTACTACCACCACTACTACCATGACTATTACCACCACTACTACTACCACCACCACCACCATGAGCACACCACCACGACTCAAGTCAACAAACTCTCATTAAGATCATTTACAGGTGATCAACTACGACAGTCGTGAGAGCAGAGTGAGTGTGATCACAGACCGAGGCAGTATAACCAAGACAGTTCTCCTGATACATGATGCCCATGAGACAGCCACGGGCACCTACTCCTGCGTGCCCTCCCGCTCTGCCACAGCCTCCGTCAAGATTTACATCCTCAATGGTTAGTGTGATATCTCTGCTTTGTAGTTAATGAAAAAACTAACCTCACATTTGTAACAGCAATTTTTAAAGGGGGTGGATTGGTAAGCCAGCGGACCGCTTCTGTCAGAGGGCCAAAAGGACCAGCCATCATATGACTAAGATCTGGGTCAGGAAACACTTGTCCTGCTCCCTGATAAACATTATCCATCACTACTACTACCCCTACCAATGCCCCGACTGTTACCTACAGATCGGACGATACCAAAATTATGGCGTATACCAATGCCGAATATTCGGCCCATATACATACTTTTCCGATGTTCTATATATTTTAAATTTTACTGACGGTGTTTAATATATAAAGGAATAGTTACTGGTCAATGGGCATTAAATAACACGGGAAGCTTAAATATTAAATAAAATAATTGAGATAATGTTATTACTCGTTGCTTGATTTGTATTAATGGTTGTCAGAGACTTGTAGATTGTGTGTTAGCGCCACTACTTGTAGATTGTGTGTTAGCGTCACTACTTGTAGATTGTGTGTTAGCGCCACTACTTGTAGATTGTGTGTTAGCGCCACTACTTGTAGATTGTGTGTTAGCGTCACTACTTGTAGATTGTGTGTTAGCGCCACTACTTGTAGATTGTGTGTTAGCGTCACTACTTGTAGATTGTGTGTTAGTGCCACTACTTGTAGATTGTGTGTTAGCGCCACTACTTGTAGATTGTGTGTTAGCGCCACTGCTTGTAGATTGTGTGTTAGCGCCACTACTTGTAGATTGTGTGTTAGAGCCACTACTAGTACATTGTGTGTTAGCGCCACTACTTGTAGATTGTGTGTTAGCGCCACTACTTGTAGATTGTGTGTTAGCGCCACTACTTGTAGATTGTGTGTTAGCGCCACTACTTGTAGATTGTGTGTTAGCGCCACTACTTGTAGATTGTGTGTTAGTGCCACTAACTAACTACTTGTAGATTGTGTGTTAGCGACACTACTTGTAGATTGTGTGTGTTAGCGCCACTACTTGTAGATTGTGTGTGTTAGCGCCACTGCTTGTAGATTGTGTGTGTTAGCGCCACTGCTTATAGATTGTGTGTGTTAGCGCCACTGCTTGTAGATTGTGTGTATTAGCGCCACTACTTGTAGATTGTGTGTTAGCGCCACTACTTGTAGATTGTGTGTTAGCGCCACTACTTGTAGATTGTGTTAGCGCCACTACTTGTAGATTGTGTGTTAGCGCCACTACTTGTAGATTGTGTGTTAGTGCCACTACTTGTAGATTGTGTGTGTTAGCGCCACTGCTTGTAGATTGTGTGTTAGCGCCACTACTTGTAGATTGTGTGTTAGCGCCACTACTTGTAGATTGTGTGTTAGCGCCACTACTTGTAGATTGTGTGTTAGCGCCACTACTTGTAGATTGTGTGTTAGCGCCACTACTTGTAGATTGTGTGTTAGCGCCACTACTTGTAGATTGTGTGTTAGTGCCACTACTTGTAGATTATGTGTGTTAGCGCCACTGCTTGTAGATTGTGTTAGCGCCACTACTTGTAGATTGTGTGTTAGTGCCACTACTTGTAGATTGTGTGTTAGCGCCACTACTTGTAGATTGTGTGTTAGCGCCACTACTTGTAGATTGTGTGTTAGTGCCACTACTTGTAGATTGTGTGTGTTAGCGCCACTGCTTGTAGATTGTGTGTTAGCGCCACTACTTGTAGATTGTGTGTTAGCGCCACTACATATAGATTGTGTGTTAGCGCCACTACTTGTAGATTGTGTGTTAGCGCCAATACTTGTAGATTGTGTGTTAGCGCCACTACTTGTAGATTGTGTGTTAGCGCCACTACTTGTAGATTGTGTGTGTTAGCGCCACTACTTGTAGATTGTGTGTTAGCGCCACTACTTGTAGATTGTGTGTTAGCGCCACTACTTGTAGATTGTGTGTTAGCGCCACTACTTGTAGATTGTGTGTTAGCGCCACTACTTGTAGATTGTGTGTTAGCGCCACTACTTGTAGATTGTGTGTTAGCGCCATACTTGTAGATTGTTGTGTTAGCGCCACTACTTGTAGATTGTGTGTTAGCGCCACTACTTGTAGATTGTGTGTTAGCGACACTACTTGTAGATTGTGTGTGTTAGCGACACTACTTGTAGATTGTGTGTGTTAGCGCCACTACTTGTAGATTGTGTGTGTTAGCGCCACTGCTTGTAGATTGTGTGTGTTAGCGCCACTGCTTATAGATTGTGTGTGTTAGGCCACTCTTGTAGATTGTGTGTGTAGCGCCACTCTTGATTGTGTGTTAGCGCCACTACTTGTAGATTGTGTGTTAGGCCCTACTTGTAGATTGTGTGTTAGCCCCACTACTTGTAATTGTTGTTAGCGCCCTATGTAATTGTGATGTGTGCGCCCACTACTTGTAGATTGTGTGTTAGCCCACTACTTGTAGATTGTGTGTTAGCGCCACTACTTGAGATTGTGTGTGTTAGCGCCACTCTTAGATTAAGTGTTTAGTGCCACTATTGTAGATTGTGTGTTAGCGCCACTACTTGTGAGATTGTGTTAGCCACTACTTGTGATTTGTGTTAGCGCCACTACTTGTAGATTGGTGTGTTAGCGCCACTACTTGCAGATTATGTGTTAGGCCATACTTGTAGATTGTGTGTTAGCCCACTACTTGTAGATTGTGTGTGTTAGCGCACTACTTGAGATTGTGTGGTTGCGCCTACTACTTGTAGATTATGTGTTAGCGCCACTACTTGTGATTGTGTGTTAGCCCATACTTGAAGATTATGTGTGTTAGCGCCATTACTTGTGATTGTGTGTTAACCCACTTGTAGATTGTTGTGTTAGCGCCACTACTTGAGATTGTGTGTTAGAGCCACTTCTTGTAGGATTATTGTAGTGCCACTACTTTGTAGATTGTGACTTAGTGCACTACTTGTAGATTGGTTTAGGCCACTACTTGTAGATTGTGTGTGTTGCGCCACTACTTAAGATTTATTGTGTTAGCGCCACTACTTGAATTGTGTGTTAGCGCACTACTTGAGATTATGGTGTTGGCCTACTTGAATTGTGTTGTTAGCACCATCTGATTGTGTGTGTTAGGCCACTACTTGTGATTGTGTGTGTTAGCGCCCTACTAATTGTGTGTGTTAGTGCCACTTGTAGTGTTGTGTGTGTTAGCGCCAATGGTAGATTGTGTGTTCGCCACTACTTGTAGTTGTGTGTTAGCGCCACTACTTGAATTGTGTGTTAGCGCCACTACTTGCAGATTGTGTGTGTAGCGCCACTACTTGTAGATTGTGTTAGCGCCACTACTTGCAGATTGTGTTAGCGCCACTTTGTAGATTATGTGTGTTAGCGCCACTACTTGTAGATTGTGTGTTTAGCGCACTACTTTTAGATTAGTGTGTTGCGCACTACTTGTAATTGATGTGTGTTCGCCACTATTTTGATTTGTGTGTTACGCCTCTACTTGTAGATTTGTGTTAGCGCCACACTTGTAGATTGTGTTGTTAGGCCACACTTGTAGGTTATGTGGTAGCGCCACTACTTGAGATTGTGTTTAGCGCCACTACTTGTAGATTATGTGTTAGTGCCATTACTTGTAGATTATGTGTGTTAGTGCCACTACTTGTAGATTGTGTGTTAGTGCCACTACTTGTAGATTTGTGTTAGCCCTACTTGTAGATTGATGTGTGGTTGCGCCACTACTTGAGATTTGTGTTTTGTATATTGTGTTATATGCCTATTTTAATTGTAGATTGTGTGTGCCACTTGTAGATTATATGTTTAGTGCCCCTACTGTGATTGTGTTGAGTGCCTATATTGTAGATTTAGTTTGTGGTTAGCCCTACTTGTAATTATGTGTGTTAGCGCCACTACTTGTAGATTGTGTGTTAGCGCCACTACTTGTAGATTTGTGGTTAGTGCCACAATTTGGATTGTGGTAGTGCCATATTGTGATTGTTGTTAGCGCCACTACTTGTAGATTATGTGTGTTAGTGCCACTACTTGTAGATTATATGTGTTAGTGCCACTACTTGTAGATTGTGTGTGTTAGCGCCACTACTTGTAGATTGTGTGTTGCCCCTACTTGTGTTAGATTGTGTGTAGGCCATTCTGTAGATTGTGTATAGTGCCACTACTTAGATTGGTTTAGCGCCACTACTTGTAGATTGTGTTTGACACTTGTAGATTTGTGTGTTAGCGCCACTACTTGAAGATTATGTGTGTTAGCGCCACTACTTGTAGATTGTGTGTGTTAGCGCCACTACTTGATTGTGTGTGTTAGCGCCACTACTTGTAGATTGTGTGTGTTAGCGCCACTACTTGTAGATTGGTGTTTAGGCACTACTTGTAACTTTGTAGATTGTGTGTGCTAGCGCCACGACTTCTAGATTGTGTGTGTTAGCGCCACTACTTGTAGATTGTGTGTTGGCGCCACTACTTGTAGATTATGTGTGTTAGCGCCACTACTTGTAGATTGTGTGTTAGCGCCACTACTTGCAGATTGTGTGTGTTAGCGCCACTACTTGTAGATTGTGTGTTAGCGCCACTACTTGCAGATTGTGTGTTAGCGCCACTACTTGTAGATTATGTGTGTTAGCGCCACTACTTGTAGATTGTGTGTGTTAGCGCCACTACTTTTAGATTATGTGTGTTAACGCCACTACTTGTAGATTGTGTGTGTTAGCGCCACTACTTGTGGATTATGTGTTAGCGCCACTACTTGTAGATTGTGTTAGTGCCACTACTTGTAGGTTATGTGTGCTAGCGCCACTACTTGTAGATTGTGTGTGTTAGCGCCACTACTTGTAGATTATGTGTTAGTGCCACTACTTGTAGATTATGTGTGTTAGTGCCACTACTTGTAGATTGTGTGTTAGTGCCACCTTATTTTTTCTATTGTAGATTTGTTTGCGCCACACTTGTAGATTGTGTGTGTTAGCGCCACTACTTGTAGATTATTGTGTTGTGCCACTACTTGAGTATAGTGTGTTAGTGCCACTACTTGTAGATTTTGTGTTGCGCCCATACTTGTAGATTATATGAGTTGGCCACTACTTGTAGATTAGTGTGTTAGGCCCACTACTAGTAGATTGTGGTGTTAGCGCCACTACTTGTATATTGTGTGTTAGCGCCACTACTTGTAGATTATGTGTGTTAGCGCCACTACTTGTAGATTATGTGTGTTAGTGCCACTACTTGTAGATTTATGTGTTAGTGCCACTACTTGTAGATTGTGTGGTTTGCGCCACTCTTTAGTTGGTTGTGGGTTACCACTACTTTTGTAGATTATGTGTGTTAGTGCCACTAATACTACTTGTAGATTGTGTGTTAGCGCCACTTTGTAGATTGTGTGTGTTAGCGCCACTACTTGAGATTGTGTGTGTAGCGCCCACACTTGTAGATTGTGTGTTAGCGCCACTACTTGTAGATTGTGTGTTAGCGCCTACTGTAGATTGATGTGTGTTCGCCACTACTTGTAATTTGTGGTTTGCGCCACTACTTGTAGATGTTGTGTTACCCACTACTTGTAGTTTGTTAGCGAGCCCAACTTGTAGATTGTGTATGCTGATTTGTTAGTTGTGTTAGCGCCACTATTTGTTAGTTTTAGCGCACTACTTGTATTTTATCGCCACTACTTTTAGATGTGGTTGGTTACGCCACTACTTGTAGATTGTGTGAGTAGCGCCTACTTGTAGATTTGTGGTTAGGCCACTACTTGTGTGTGTGTGTGTGCGCCACTACTTGTAGATTGTGTGTTAGCGCCACTACTTGTAGATTGTGTGTTAGCGCCACTACTTGTAGATTGTGTGTTAGCGCCACTACTTGTAGATTGTGTGTGTTAGCGCCACTACTTGTAGATTATGTGTGTTAGTGCCACTAACTAACTACTTGTAGATTGTGTGTTAGCGCCACTACTTGTAGATTGTGTGTGTTAGCGCCACTACTTGCAGATTATGTGTTAGCGCCACTACTTGTAGATTGTGTGTGTTAGCGCCACTACTTGTAGATTGTGTGTTAGCGCCACTACTTGTAGATTGTGTGTTAGCGCCACTACTTGTAGATTGTGTGTTAGCGCCACTACTTGAAGATTATGTGTGTTAGCGCCACTACTTGTGGATTGTGTGTGTTAGCGCCACTACTTGTAGATTGTGTGTGTTAGCGCCACTACTTGTAGATTGTGTGTTAGCGACACTACTTGTAGATTATGTGTGTTAGCGCACTACTTGTAGATTGTGTGTGTTTAGCGCACTACTTGTAGATTGTGTGTGTTAGCGCCACTCTTGTAGATTGTGTGGTTTAGCGCCACTTTTCTTATAGTTGTGTGTGTTAGTGCCACTGCTTGTAGATTGTGTGTATTAGCGCCACTACTTGTAGATTGTGTGTTAGCGCCACTACTTGTAGATTGTGTGTTAGCGCCACTACTTGTAGATTGTGTGTTAGCCCCACTACTTGTAGATTGTGTTGGTTAGCGCCACTACTTGTAGATTGTGTGTGTTAGCGCCACTACTTGTAGATTATGTGTGTTAGCGCCACTACTTGTAGATTGTGTGTGTTAGCGCCACTACTTGTAGATTGTGTGTGTTAGCGCCACTACTTGTAGATTAAGTGTTAGTGCCACTACTTGTAGATTGTGTGTTAGCGCCACTACTTGTAGATTGTGTTAGCGCCACTACTTGTAGATTGTGTGTTAGCGCCACTACTTGTAGATTGTGTGTGTTAGCGCCACTACTTGCAGATTATGTGTTAGCGCCACTACTTGTAGATTATGTGTGTTAGCGCCACTACTTGTAGATTGTGTGTGTTAGCGCCACTACTTGTAGATTGTGTGTGTTAGCGCCACTACTTGTAGATTATGTTGTTAGCGCCACTACTTGTAGATTGTGTGTTAGCGCCACTACTTGTAGATTATGTGTGTTAGCGCCATTACTTGTGGATTGTGTGTGTTTACGCCACTACTTGTAGATTGTGTGTGTTAGCGCCACTACTTGTAGATTGTGTGTTAGAGCCACTTCTTGTAGATTATGTGATAGTGCCACTACTTGTAGATTATGAGTTAGTGCCACTACTTGTAGATTGTGTGTTAGCGCCACTACTTGTAGATTGTGTGTGTTAGCGCCACTACTTGAAGATTATGTGTGTTAGCGCCACTACTTGAAGATTATGTGTGTTAGCGCCACTACTTGTGGATTGTGTGTGTTAGCGCCACTACTTGTAGATTGTGTGTGTTAGCGCCAGTACTTGTAGATTGTGTGTGTTAGTGCCACTACTTGTGATTGTGGTGTTAGGCGCCACTTATTGTTATGGTATTGTGTGTGTTAGCGCACTACTGTTAGGTTGTGTGTGTTAGCCCCAAATACTTAGATATGTGTTTCTAGGCACTCTTGTAGAATTGCTGTTACACCCTATTGTGATTGTGTGTTTCAGCTCCACTACGTTGCAGTTTGTGTGTGTCCCATCTCATCTACTTGTTTGTCGCGTGTGTTGCGCACTCTTGCAGATTGTGTTTATTTATCCCCTCTATCTCAGTTCAGTTTGTCAGGTCGATTCCTTAACTCCTGTAGTGATTGTGAGTGTTGTTACAACCTTTGCTTTTAATTTTTATGTGTGTTGTAGCGCCAGATTGGTGTTGTACTCCGTATAAGGCTGGCCACTACAAATTGTAGATTGGCTGTTTTGCGCCACTATTGTAGATTTAGTGTTGCGCACTACTTGTAATTGTGTTAGTGCACCCTTGTAGGTTATGGTGCTCGCCCTACTTGTGATTGTGTGTGTTAGCGCCTACTTGTAGATTTTTTGTTATGCCTTTTCTTGTAGTTATGTGTGTTAGTGCCCCTACTTTTAGATTGTGTGTTAGTGCCCTATTGTAGATTTTGGTTAGGCCTTACTTGTAGTTGTGGTGTTTGGCCACTACTTGTAGTTTTTGTGTGTTGTGCCACTACTTTTAGATTTATGTCTTTGTGCCCAAATTGTGATTGTGGGTTGGCCCACTACTTGTAGATTATATGTGTTGCGCCATACCGTAGATTATGGTGTTAGTGCCACTACTTGTGATTATGTGTGTTAGCGCCCTCTTGTAGATTTGTGTGTTAGCGGGCCATACTTGTGATTGTGTGTTAGTGCCCCCTACTTTTGATTGTGGTTAGTGCCCCTACTTGTAGATTGTGTGTTTTTCGCCCCTACTTGTAGTTGGTGTGTTAGCGCCCTACTTTTAGATTTTGGTGTTGTCCATACTTTAGATTTTGTTTTGTGCCCCTACTTTGATTTTGGTGTTGCGCCATTTCTTGTGATTGGTGTTTGCGCCAAATTCTTGTAGATTTTGTGGGTGGCCCCTAATGTAGATTAGGGTTGTGCCCTTTGGATTGTGGTTAGCGCCCCTACTTGTAGATTGTGTGTGTTGGACTCTTGAAGATTATGTGTGTTAGCGCCACTACTTGAAAATTATGTTTTGTTAGCGCCCTATTTGGATTTGGGGTGTTGCGCCACTACTTGAAATTGTGTGTGTTGCGCACTATTGTAGATTGTGGTGTTGTGCCATACTTGTAGATTGTGTGTTAGCGCCACTATTGTAGATTGTTGTGCTGCGCCCCGACTTCTGATTTTGTGTGTTTGGCATATTTGATTGTGTGTTGGCCCCTACTTGTAGATTTGTTGTTGCGCCACTCTTGTAGTTGTGTGTTAGGCCAATTTCAGAGTGTTTTGGGTTGGCCCCTCTTGTGATTGTGTGTTTGCGCCACTACTTGCAGTTTTTTTTTTTTGGCCATCTTGTAGTTATGTGGTTTTCGCCCTATTGTAGATTGTGTTTTTTTGGCCCATACTTTTTGTTATGTGTGTTAACGCCAATACTTGTAGTTGTGTGGTTGGCCATACTTGTGGATTATGTTTTTAGCGCACTACTTGTAGATTGTGTTAGTGCCATAATTTTGGTTTGGTGCTAGGCCACTATTGTAGATTGTGTGTGTTAGCGCCAACTTTGTAGATTTTGTGTTTTTGCCCTACTTGTTGATTTGTGTGTTAGGCATATTGTAGTTGTGTGTTAGTGCCCCTATTGTGTTGTGTGTTAGCGCCCTACTTTGTTTTTGTGTGTTAGCGCCATACTTGTAGATTATTTTTTGGGGTTAGTGCCCCTATTGTAGTTATATGTGTTGTCCCCCCTACTTGTTTGATTTTGTGTGTTTGCCCATACTTTAGATTTATGGTTGGCCACTACTTGTAGATTTTGTGTTTAGTCATCTTGGTTTTTGTGTTAGGCCACTATGTAGATTGTGTGTGTTAGCGCCATACTTGTAATTATGTGTGTTAGCGCCCCTACTTGTAGATTTGTGTGTTGCGCCCCTCTTTGATTAAATGTTGTGCCCCTATTGTAGTTGTGTTTTAGCGCCACTCTTGTGATTGTGGTGTTAGCGACTACTTGTGATTAGTGTGTTGTGCCATAACTAATACTTGTTTGTTGTGTGTTTGCGCCATCTTGTGATTTTTTGTGTTAGGCCATACTTGGTTAGGGGAATTTGTTTTGTGTTAGGCCCATTTGTAGATTTTGGGGTGTTAGGCCACTTCCCTTGTTATGTGTGTTAGGCCACTACTTTTAGATTTTGTTAGGCATCTTGTAGATTGTGTGTTGCCCACTACTTTAGTTTGTGTTTTGCGCCCTACTTGTGTTGTGTGTTAGCGCCCTACTTGTGATTGTGTGTTTGGCCACTACTTGTAGATTGTGTGTTAGGCCACTTGTAGATTTGTGTTAGGCCACTTTGTGATTTGTTTGGGTTAGGCCCTTTTTGTGATTGTGGGTTTGCGCCACTATTGTAGTTTGGTTTAGCGCCCATTTTTTTTGTGTGTTAGGCCATATTGAGTTGTGTGGTTAGCCCATCTTGTGATGGGGTTGGGCCCCTTCTTTTTAGATTGGTGTTAGCGCCATACTTGGAGTTTTTGGGTGTTAGCGCCACACTTTTTGATTTGTTTGGGTTTGCCCAATATTGAGTTGTGTGTTAGCGCCCAAAATTTTAGATTGTGTGTTTGGCCATATTGAGAATGTTTTTAGCGCCCCACTTGTGATTGTTTTTGTTAGGCCACTCGGGGAGATTTTTGTGTTAGCGCCCTACTGGATTTGTGTTAGCGCCCCCTATTGTAGATTGTGTGTTGCGCCACTTTCTTGGGTTTTGTGTGTTTGCGCCCACACTTGGTTTTTTGTGTGTTGGCCCTACTTGTGATTTGTGTGTTAGCGCCATACTTTTAATTGTGTGTTAGCGCCACTATTGAAAAATTTGTGTGTTGCGCACTATTGTGGGTTGTGTGTGTTTGCGCCCCTACTTGTGATTGTGTGTGTTGGCCATATTTTGATTTTGTGTTGCGCACTTCTTGTGATTGTGTGTAGGCCATCTTTTGATTTTGGTTTTTTTCCCCGTGTTTTGGGGCCACTCTTGTAGATTTTGGGGTTTAGCGCCATACTTGGAATTTTTGTGTTAGCGCATTCTTGAAAATTTTTTGTGTTAGCGCCCCTTTGTGGGTTTGTGTGTTTGCCAATACTTGTAGATGTGTTGTTAGCGCCACTTGTAGTTGTGTGTGTTTTGCCACTACTTTTTGATTTGTGTGTTTGCGCCCCTATTGTAAATTTTGGGGTTAGCGCCACTACTTGTAGATTGTGTTGTTACGCCATACTTGTAGATTTTTGTTGGCCACTCTTGTTGTTGTGTGTTGCGCCCCTACTTGTATTGGTTTGGGTTTGCGCCACTACTTTTGATTTTGGGGGTTTTCGCCACTTTGTGATTGTGTGGTTAGCGCCCCTCCCTTTTAGATTATTTTGTTAGCGCAACCCGTAGATTTGTGTGTTAGCGCCCTTTTGATTTGTGTGTTTGGCCCCCATTTATTTGGGTTTTTTTTAGATTGTGTGTGTTGGCCCCTACTTGTAGTTATGTGGGTTTGCGCCTACTTGTAGATTTGTGTTTAGCGCCAACTTGAGATTTGTGTGTTAGCGCCATTTTTGTGATTTGTGTGTTCGCCACTTCTTGTAGTTGTGTGTGTTTGCGCCCATTGTAGTTTTGTGTGTTAGGCCCTTTGTAGATTGTGTGGTTGCCATACTTTAGATTATTTTGGTTTTGGCCACTATTGGATTTTGTGTTGCGCCCTACTTGTGATTGTGTGTGTTAGCGCCACTTCTCTCCAATATGTGGTTTTAGGGGCGGAATGTGTGTATGTGTGTGTGTGTGTGTACTCACCTAGTTGTGTTTGCAGGGGTCGATTCACAGCTCCTGGCCCCACCTCTTCAATTGTTGCTACTAGGTCACTCTCCCTGCTTCATGACCTTTATCATACCTTTTCTTAAAGCTATGTATGGATCCTGCCTCCACTAAATCACTTCCCAGACTATTCCATTTCCTGACAAATCTGTGACTGAAGAAATACTTCCTAACATCCCTGTGATTCATTTGTGTCTTCATCTTCCTATTGTGTGCTCTTGTTGCTGTGTCCCATCTCTGAAATACTCTGTCTCTGTCCAACGTGTCGATTCCTCTTAGTATTTTATATGTCGTTATTATATCCCCTCTATCTCCAGTCCTCCAGTTTCGTCAGGTCGATTTCCTTTAACCTCTCCTCGTAGGACATGATCCTTAGCTCCGAGACTAGTCTTGTTACAAACCTTTGCAGTTTTTCTAATTTCTTTACGTGCTTGGCTAGATGTGGGTTCCAGATTGGTGTTGCATACTCCAGTATAGGCCTGGCGAACACGGTGTACAAGATCCTGAACGATTCTTTATTTGGATGTCGGAATGCTATTCTTAAGTTTGCTAGGCGCCCATATGCTGCAGCAGTTATTTGGATGGATGTGCGCCTCAGGAGATGTGCCTGGTGTTATACTCACCCCAAATCCTTTTCCTTAAGTGAGGTTTGTAGTCTCTAGCCTCCATAGACAGTACTCCGTCTGCAATCTAATTTGCTTTTCTCCAATCTTCATGACTTTGCACTTGGTGGGGTTGAACTCCAGGAGCCGGTTTCTGGACCAGCCCTGCAGTGTGTCCTGCCCTGCAGTGTGTCCAGCCCTGCAGTCTGTCACAAATACCAGAAACAGCACCTGTCCTCGGACTGATCCCAGTGGCACCCCGCTCGTTCCAGGTGCCCACTTTGACACCTCGTCAAATACCCTGACTCGCTGTCTTCCCGACAGGTATTTCCTGATCCACTGCAATGCCTTTCCTGTTATCCTTGCCTGGTCCTCCAGGTTTTGCACTAATCTCTTGTGTGAAAATGTGTCAAAAGCCTTTTCACAGTCCAAGAAAACGCACTCTACCAACCCCTCTCTCTTTTCTTACTGCTGTCACCCTGTCATAGAACTCCAGTAGGTTTGTGACAGGATTTCCTATCCCTGAAACCGTGCTGGTTGTCGTTGATAAGCTTGTTCCTTTCTTGGTGCTCCACCATTCTCCTCCTGATAATCTTCTTCATGGATTTGAATACTGTACATGTTAGTGACGCTGGTCTTTAGTTTAATGCTTCGTGTCTGTCTCCTTTTTTAAAAATTGGGACTACATTTGCTGTCTTCCATACCTCGGGTTGTTATCCCAATAATTCAGTTTCCTGTTGGAGTGTCCAAGGATGTAAGAGGGGAGGCTAAAGTCCACCACTTCTCTCGATACATCAACGCTCATCACTCCGTCAGGATAAGGCATCGTAATCTCACAGAGCTGTAAAGAGAGAAGTAGTATAAATTTTGTGTGATTAAGGACGTTATAACGTATCTTCTAAAACATTACTGGGTCTTTTCATGTGGAGATGTTAGCCTATGAGGTACCTAGCTTGCTTAGATACCTCTTCACTTCCTCCTCGTTTGTATGTATTGTGTCCAACACTGGATGGTGTACACCACCTCTCCTTTCTGGAGTCCCTTCGGTCTCCTCTGTGAATACTTCTTTGAATCTCATATTGAGCTCCTCACATACTTCTTGGTCCTTTCTTGTGATCTCCCATCCTTCCTTCCTCAGCCTGATTACCTGGTCCTTGACTGTTGCTTTCCTCCTGATGTGGCTGTACAACAGCTTCACGTGAGATTTGGCTTTTGCTGCTAAGTCATTTTCGTATTGTCGTTGGGTCTCCCTCCTTACTGTGCATATTCATTTCTGGTTTTACGACTGCTCTCTCTATTCTCTTAGGTCATTTTCCTTCTATACTTCTTCCATTATCTAGCACAGTTGGTTTTGGCCTCTCTACACCTTTGGGTGAAACAAGGGCGCATCCTGATCTTGTTATTTCTGTTACCCTTGAGTACAAACCTCTCCTCAGCTTCCCTGCATATTGTTGTCATATAATCCATCATCTCATTTACTGACTTCCCTGCCAGTTCTGTCCCAATGAACCTTGTGGTCACTGGCCCTCAGGGGTCTTTCATATGTGATGTTCTCAAAATCTGCAAGACTCAAGGTGGATACTAGATCCATTCTTGCTGGTTCATCTCCTCTTCTCTCTCTCTGGTAGTGTCCCTTACGTGTTGGTACATGAGGTTTTCCAGTACCACTTCCATCTTAGCCCTTAACGTTTCTGGGCCCCCATGTGGCTCCAGGTTCTCCCAGTCAATTTCCATGTGATTGAAGTCACCCACAATCAGTTGCTTTGCCCTGCTCTCATGAGGCCTTCTGGCCACTTCAGCCAGTGTGTCAACCATAGCTCTGGTTCTCTTGTCATATTCTTTCCTTGGCCGCCTCCTGTTCTGTGGTGGATTATACATCACTGCAACTACCGCCTTGGGACCTCCAGACTAAAGTGTTCCTATTATGTAGTCTCTTGCTTCTCCTCTGTTTCCTCTCTCCAGCTCCTCAAAATTTCATTGGTTTTTGATGAGCAGTGCCACTCCTCCACCCCATCTATTCCTTCTGTCTTCCCTGAAGATCTGATATCCCGTTGGAAAGAAGACATCTGTTATCATTCCTGTGAGCTTGGTTTCTGTGAGAGCTATGATGTTCGGTGATGCCTCTTTGATTCTTTTCCTGCCACTCCTAATTATTTGTTACTCCATCAGCATTGTTGTACCTTCAGTTTCCTCTCCCCCACTGTGTTCTGGGGGGTCTGTGGGGATTCGGGAAGTGGGGACCTGACAGTGTGCTGTGGGATTCTATTGCATAGTGTGGGGTGGGGGCTGTTTGTGTGGATTGTGGTTTGTATTGGGATAGAGTACTTGGCTGTTAGGTTCTCAGGGTGGGTCTCTATCTGAAGATAGAGTTGGTCATAGTCGAGAGATACCTTCATCACACTCACAGACATCTAATAACAGAGAGCACACTAGGCACATCTTCACAATAACTAGTCCATGTCTCCAAGGTATTAGCTTGGGAACTCATGTACACGTCCTACTCAAATTCAACCCTTCTCACACATACATTTATCCAATCTAAATTTGAAGTTACCCAAGGTTTTAGCTTCAATAACCCTACTAGGCAGACTGTTCCACTCATCAAGTACCCTATTTCCAAACCAGTACTTTCCTATATCCTTTCCGAATCTAAACTCATCCAATTTGAATCCACTATTTCGAGCTCTTTCTTGGAGGGGTATCCTCAGGACCTTATAAATATCTCCCTTGTTTATGCCCCTCTTCCACTTATACAGCTCCATCATGTCTCCCCCTTGTTCTTTGTCTTACAAGAGAATGTAGTTTAAGGAATTTTAATCTTTCTTCATATGAATTATTTCTTATGTAAAAGGACACTAGTGCATCTAATGCTTCGTTAAACCGTTACAAACAATACAAGGACACAGAGATTCCCATATGTTGCATAAGTTTCTCAATTCTTTAACTTGTAGGTTTTCAAAACCATTCATTACACAGAGGGTATATATAGCTACAAAGTGAAGTGCAAAGCATAATATAATTTTCGAGGGAAATCCTCAGGAATTTATTAATATCTCCCTTCCACTTGTACACTTCAGATATGTCTTCCCTCATTCATCGTCTTACAAGCGAATGTAGTTTAAGTGATTTCGGTCTTTTTTCGTATGAAAACTTTGTTTTCTAACGAATTAATATTCATTCGGTAATACGGAGACCAGTAGTGAGCTGGATAATCTAAGTGAGGACTTATTAATGATGTGTAGAACTGTAATATAACCTCTGGATTCCTGTTGTTTATATTTCTAAATATGGTATAAACCATGGCAATAAATACCGAGAAGTTGGTTTAGAAAAATACATAAGCAAACACTTGGAGATATTAGAAAACGTTTCGGCCATGGGACCTTGATCACTTCTAACATACAGAGGATAAAAGACAGTATATATGGGCGGAGAGTGAGGTGTGAGTGACGAATGGTGATCTGAAGAATGACATATTGGGATGAGGACGGGTAGACGATGAGATCATGTTGAGGTGCTGCTTTGCCTGCTTGAGTGTCACGCTCTATGGTGTCGGTGACAGTGATTATCGAGGCTTCCAGACATCGTCGGCGTCTAAGCTCTTGTTCAGTGAGGACGAGTTGTGTCTCATTTCCACAGAGACTCCACGGACCATTTGATGAAGTCTGTGCTTAGCTGTGGTTTGCACGAGGTGGAAGTCATGGCTTAGCGGTGGAAGTCATGGCTTAGCGGTGGAAGTCATGGTTTAACGGACCACAAGGACCATGATTTCATCTTACTGCACATACCTTTAAATGTGACTTTTAATGTGAGAGAAAAAATTGGTTAACTGATATACTGTTTGTTGCAGGAGAGAAGCCAGCTGCCATGCAGACCAACACTGCCTGCTCCGTCTTGGGACAGTGTCAGTGGTACAGATACCTGGACGCCTTCAACACCACAATCTGCCGCAACCTCTTCTACCTGCCTTTTTTCACGTCGCTGTTGCTGTGTATCTCGACACACTAACACACCCTTACTTCAGAACATTTATAACATATTTGCCAAGCAGTTTTCTTCTTTAAATGGTTTTTTAATTGCAAAATTTTGTATAAAATTCCGCAGACGAACCGGCCGCCCTAAAATTACAAAAACGCTGTTACACTGTGCTACGGTTTGTTGAAAATAACTGTGTGGTTTACAGCAGTCCCTCGAGATACGAGGTCCCTCGAGATACGAGGTCCCTCGAGATACGAGGTCCCTCGAGATACGAGATCCCTCGATACCAGATTTCGCCGATACCTAACATACTTAACATCATCATACGAACACCTTGTTTTCGTCGAAACGAGAATCACGTACGAGCTTATTTTGTACAAACACGAGTGTTGAAAGTAGATGCACTGCACATCAGCTGTTATGTGCGACACGAGAGGCCTCTCACGGCCTACCCGGCCTGCCCGTCTACAAGTGCGTTCCACCAGGTAAGTTTATTCAGGTATACACAAACACAGTTACATAGATTATTATACATAGCATATGTGTAGAGAACCTGGGATAACCCAAAATAGTCAGAGTGACTTATTTCCATTGGCTGCCTCTCTGTGTATTCATTTTTACCTTCAAATATCTTTGAAATAAGTAATAATTATGACAAGAGTAGAAAAATTATTGAAGATCGAAAAGAAACCAGAAAAGCAGAAAAGAGTGAAAAGAGTTGGTAAGGGTAGAAATATTTTGTTATTGTATGCTTCTGTAATAACAAACTGTCTATTATAAACAAACTACCCACAATGTAATTGTTAATTAATTGAGAGTCATTACATATTTTGCATTGCGTTTGTTATTTTTTATAACAGTATTTACTTAAAAACTGTCTGATTTAGATTGAAATGACAAAGTTGATATTAATTTTCAACGTAAAAAAAAAAATTCGCCTTGGAAGGTAATGAAAAATACGTATCCATAATAGAAGTTTTCACGTAGCGAACCATCTTGTAGAAGACATTAATCTCGTATCTCGGGGGACTGATGTAGTTGATAGCACGACGGACTTAAAACGGTTCTCGGCTCTCCGTACCATTTATATAATTTCTCACATCTTACGGTATAATTCTCATGTTATTCATTACCAGTTGATTTGTTATAATTTGTTAAACTTACGATGGACAATACTCGAGAAAAAACTGTAGTCATGATATCCCCAATTGTTGCTTAACACCTCAGTCCAGGTCAGGAGTGTGTCCAGCACCATGACTCAGGCCAGGACTGTGTCCAGCACCATGACTCAGGTCAGGACTGTATCCAGCACCATGACTCAGGCCTGGACTGTGCCCAGCATCATGATTCAGGTCAGGAGTGTGTCCAGCACCATGACTCAGGCCTGGACTGTGTCCAGCACCATGACTCAGGTCAGGACTGTATCCAGCACCATGACTCAGGCCTGGACTGTGCCCAGCATCATGATTCAGGTCAGGAGTGTGTCCAGCACCATGACTCGGGTCAGGACTGTGTCCAGCACCATGACTCAGGTCAGGAGTGTGTCCAGCACCTTGACTCAGGCTAGGACTGTGTCCAGCACCATGACTCAGGTAAGGTCTGTGTCCAGCACTACGACTCAGGCCAGGACTGTGTCCACTACCATGACTCAGCTCATGACTGTTTCCAGCACTATAACTCAGCTCAGGACTGTGTCCAGCACTATGACTCAGGTCAGGACTGTGTCCAGCACCATGACTCAGACCAGGACTGTGTCCAGCACCATGACTAAAGTCAGGTCTGTGTCCAGCACCATGACTAAGGTCAGGAGTGTGTCCAGCACCATGACTCAGGTCAGGACTGTATCCAGCACCATGACTCAGGTAAGGTCTGTGTCCAGCACCATGACTCAGGTCAGGACTGTGTCCAGCACCATGACTCAGGCCTGGACTGTGCCCAGCACCATGACTCAGGTCAGGACTGTATCCAGCACCATGACTCAGGCCAGGACTGTGTCCAGCACCATGACTCAGGTCAGGTCTGTGTCCAGTACCCTGACTCAGGTCAGGACTGTGTCCAGCACCATGACTCAGGCCAGGACTGTGTCCAGCACCATGACTTAGGTCAGGACTGTGTCCAGCACCATGACTCAAGTCAGGACTGTGTCCAGCACAATGACTCAAGTCAGGACTGTATCCAGCACCATGACTCAGGTCAAGACTGTGTCCAGCACCATGACTCAAGTCAGGACTGTGTCTAGCAACATGACTCAGGTCAGGACTGTGTCTAGCATCATGACTCAGGTCAGGACTGTGTCCACCACCGTGACTCAGGCCAGCATTGTGTCCAGCACTATGACTCAAGCCAGGACTGTGTCCAGCACAATGACTCGGGCCAGGACTGTGTCCAGCATCATGACTCAGGTCAGGACTGTGTCCAGCATCATGACACAGGACAGGACTGTCCACCACCGTGACTCAGGCAAGGACTGTGCCAAGCACAATGACTCTGGCCAGGACTGTGTCCAGCACCATGACTCAGGTCAGGACTGTGTCCAGCACCATGACTCAGGCCAGGACTGTGTCCAGCATCATGACTCAGGTCAGGACTGTGTCCAGCATCATGACACAGGTCAGGACTGTGTCCACCACCGTGACTCAGGCAAGGACTGTGCCAAGCACAATGACTCTGGCCAGGACTGTGTCCAGCACCATGACTCAGGTCAGGACCGTGTCCAGCACCATGACTCAGGTCAGGACTGCGTCCAGCACTACGACTCAGGCCAGAACTGTGTCCAGCACCATGTCTTAGGTTATGACTGTGTCCAGCACTATGACTCAGGACAGGACTGTGTCCACCACCATGACTCAGGCCAGGACTGTGTCCAGCACCATGACTCAGGTCAGGACTGTGTCCAGCACCATGACTCAGGTCAGGACTGTGTCCAGAACCATGACTTAGGTCAGGACTGTGTCCAGCACCATGACTCAGGTCAGGACTGTGTCCAGCACCATGACTCAGGTCAGGACTGTGTCCAGCACCATGACTCAGGCCAGGACTGTGTCCAGCACCATGACTCAGGCCAGGACTGTGTCCAGCACCATGACTCAGGTCAGGACTGTGTCCAGCACCATGACTTAGGTCAGGACTGTGTCCAGCACCATGACTCAGGTCAGGACTGTGTCAAGCACCATGACTCAGGTCAGGACTGTGTCCAGCACCATGACTCAGGCCAGGACTGTGTCCGCACCATCACTCAGGTCAGGACTGTGTCCAGCACCATGACTCAGGTCAGGACCGTGTCCAGCACCATGACTCAGGTCAGGACTGTGTCCAGCACCATGACTCAGGTCAGGACTGTGTCCAGCACCATGACTCAGGTCAGGACTGTGTCCAGCACCATGACTCAGGTCAGGACCGTGTCCAGCACCATGACTCAGGTCAGGACTGTGTCCAGCACCATGACTCAGGTCAGGACTGTGTCCAGCACCATGACTCAGGTCAGGACTATGTCCAGCACCATCACTCAGGTCAGGACTGTGTCCAGCACCATGACTCAGGTCAGAACTGTGTCCAGCACCATGACTCAGGTCAGGACTGTGTCCAGCACCATGACTCAGGCCAGGACTGTGTCCAGCACCATGACTCAGGTCAGGACTGTGTCAAGCACCATGACTCAGGTCAGGACTGTGTCCAGCACCATGACTCAGGCCAGGACTGTGTCTAGCACCATGACTCAGGCCAGGACTGTGTCCAGCACCATGACTCAGGCCTGGACTGTGCCCAGCACCATGACTCAGGTCAGGACTGTATCCAGCACCATGACTCAGGCCAGGACTGTGTCCAGCACCATGACTCAGGTCAGGACTGTGTCCAGCACCATGACTCAGGCCAGGACTGTGTCTAGCACCATGACTCAGGCCAGGACTGTGTCCAGCACCATGACTCAGGCCTGGACTGTGCCCAGCACCATGACTCAGGTCAGGACTGTATCCAGCACCATGACTCAGGCCAGGACTGTGTCCAGCACCATGACTCAGGTCAGGTCTGTGTCCAGTACCCTGACTCAGGTCAGGACTGTGTCCAGCACCATGACTCAGGCCAGGACTGTGTCCAGCACCATGACTTAGGTCAGGACTGTGTCCAGCACCATGACTCAAGTCAGGACTGTGTCCAGCACAATGACTCAAGTCAGGACTGTATCCAGCACCATGACTCAGGTCAAGACTGTGTCCAGCACCATGACTCAAGTCAGGACTGTGTCTAGCAACATGACTCAGGTCAGGACTGTGTCTAGCATCATGACTCAGGTCAGGACTGTGTCCACCACCGTGACTCAGGCCAGCATTGTGTCCAGCACTATGACTCAAGCCAGGACTGTGTCCAGCACCATGACTCGGGCCAGGACTGTGTCCAGCATCATGACTCAGGTCAGGACTGTGTCCAGCATCATGACACAGGACAGGACTGTCCACCACCGTGACTCAGGCAAGGACTGTGCCAAGCACAATGACTCTGGCCAGGACTGTGTCCAGCACCATGACTCAGGTCAGGGGCTGTGTCCAGCACCATGACTCAGGCCAGGACTGTGTCCAGCATCATGACTCAGGTCAGGACTGTGTCCAGCATCATGACACAGGTCAGGACTGTGTCCACCACCGTGACTCAGGCAAGGACTGTGCCAAGCACAATGACTCTGGCCAGGACTGTGTCCAGCACCATGACTCAGGTCAGGACCGTGTCCAGCACCATGACTCAGGTCAGGACTGCGTCCAGCACTACGACTCAGGCTAGAACTGTGTCCAGCACCATGTCTTAGGTTATGACTGTGTCCAGCACTATGACTCAGGACAGGACTGTGTCCACCACCATGACTCAGGCCAGGACTGTGTCCAGCACCATGACTCAGGTCAGGACTGTGTCCAGCACCATGACTCAGGTCAGGACTGTGTCCAGAACCATGACTTAGGTCAGGACTGTGTCCAGCACCATGACTCAGGTCAGGACTGTGTCCAGCACCATGACTCAGGTCAGGACTGTGTCCAGCACCATGACTCAGGCCAGGACTGTGTCCAGCACCATGACTCAGGCCAGGACTGTGTCCAGCACCATGACTCAGGTCAGGACTGTGTCCAGCACCATGACTTAGGTCAGGACTGTGTCCAGCACCATGACTCAGGTCAGGACTGTGTCAAGCACCATGACTCAGGTCAGGACTGTGTCCAGCACCATGACTCAGGCCAGGACTGTGTCCAGCACCATCACTCAGGTCAGGACTGTGTCCAGCACCATGACTCAGGTCAGGACCGTGTCCAGCACCATGACTCAGGTCAGGACTGTGTCCAGCACCATGACTCAGGTCAGGACTGTGTCCAGCACCATGACTCAGGTCAGGACTGTGTCCAGCACCATGACTCAGGTCAGGACCGTGTCCAGCACCATGACTCAGGTCAGGACTGTGTCCAGCACCATGACTCAGGGCAGGACTGTGTCCAGCACCATGACTCAGGTCAGGACTATGTCCAGCACCATCACTCAGGTCAGGACTGTGTCCAGCACCATGACTCAGGTCAGAACTGTGTCCAGCACCATGACTCAGGTCAGGACTGTGTCCAGCACCATGACTCAGGCCAGGACTGTGTCCAGCACCATGACTCAGGTCAGGACTGTGTCAGCACCATGACTCAGGTCAGGACTGTGTCCAGCACCATGACTCAGGCCAGGACTGTGTCAGCACCATGACTCAGGCCAGGACTGTGTCCAGCACCATGACTCAGGCCTGGACTGTGCCCAGCACCATGACTCAGGTCAGGACTGTATCCAGCACCATGACTCAGGCCAGGACTGTGTCCAGCACCATGACTCAGGTCAGGACTGTGTCCAGCACCATGACTCAGGCCAGGACTGTGTCTAGCACCATGACTCAGGCCAGGACTGTGTCCAGCACCATGACTCAGGCCTGGACTGTGCCCAGCACCATGACTCAGGTCAGGACTGTATCCAGCACCATGACTCAGGCCCAGGACTGTGTCCAGCACCATGACTCAGGTCAGGTCTGTGTCCAGTACCCTGACTCAGGTCAGGACTGTGTCCAGCACCATGACTCAGGCCAGGACTGTGTCCAGCACCATGACTTAGGTCAGGACTGTGTCCAGCACCATGACTCAAGTCAGGACTGTGTCCAGCACAATGACTCAAGTCAGGACTGTATCCAGCACCATGACTCAGGTCAAGACTGTGTCCAGCACCATGACTCAAGTCAGGACTGTGTCTAGCAACATGACTCAGGTCAGGACTGTGTCTAGCATCATGACTCAGGTCAGGACTGTGTCCACCACCGTGACTCAGGCCAGCATTGTGTCCAGCACTATGACTCAAGCCAGGACTGTGTCCAGCACCATGACTCGGGCCAGGACTGTGTCCAGCATCATGACTCAGGTCAGGACTGTGTCCAGCATCATGACACAGGACAGGACTGTGTCCAGCATCATGACTCAGGTCAGGACTGTGTCCAGCATCATGACACAGGACAGGACTGTCCACCACCGTGACTCAGGCAAGGACTGTGCCAAGCACAATGACTCTGGCCAGGACTGTGTCCAGCACCATGACTCAGGTCAGGACTGTGTCCAGCACCATGACTCAGGCCAGGACTGTGTCCAGCATCATGACTCAGGTCAGGACTGTGTCCAGCATCATGACACAGGTCAGGACTGTGTCCACCACCGTGACTCAGGCAAGGACTGTGCCAAGCACAATGACTCTGGCCAGGACTGTGTCCAGCACCATGACTCAGGTCAGGACCGTGTCCAGCACCATGACTCAGTCAGGACTGCGTCCAGCACTACGACTCAGGCTAGAACTGTGTCCAGCACCATGTCTTTAGGTTATGACTGTGTCCAGCACTATGACTCAGGACAGGACTGTATCCACCACCATGACTCAGGCCAGGACTGTGTCCAGCACCATGACTCAGGTAAGGACTGTGTCCAGCACCATGACTCAGGTCAGGACTGTGTCAGCACCATGACTTAGGTCAGGACTGTGTCCAGCACCATGACTCAGGTCAGGACTGTGTCCAGCACCATGACTCAGGTCAGGACTGTGTCCAGCACCATGACTCAGGCCAGGACTGTGTCCAGCACCATGACTCAGGCCAGGACTGTGTCCAGCACCATGACTCAGGTCAGGACTGTGTCCAGCACCATGACTTAGGTCAGGACTGTGTCCAGCACCATGACTCAGGTCAGGACTGTGTCAAGCACCATGACTCAGGTCAGGACTGTGTCCAGCACCATGACTCAGGCCAGGACTGTGTCCAGCACCATCACTCAGGTCAGGACTGTGTCCAGCACCATGACTCAGGTCAGGACCGTGTCCAGCACCATGACTCAGGTCAGGACTGTGTCCAGCACCATGACTCAGGTCAGGACTGTGTCCAGCACCATGACTCAGGTCAGGACTGTGTCCAGCACCATGACTCAGGTCAGGACCGTGTCCAGCACCATGACTCAGGTCAGGACTGTGTCCAGCACCATGACTCAGGTCAGGACTGTGTCCAGCACCATGACTCAGGTCAGGACTATGTCCAGCACCATCACTCAGGTCAGGACTGTGTCCAGCACCATGACTCAGGTCAGGACTGTGTCCAGCACCATGACTCAGGTCAGGACTGTGTCCAGCACCATGACTCAGGCCAGGACTGTGTCCAGCACCATGACTCAGGTCAGGACTGTGTCAAGCACCATGACTCAGGTCAGGACTGTGTCCAGCACCATGACTCAGGCCAGGACTGTGTCTAGCACCATGACTCAGGCCAGGACTGTGTCCAGCACCATGACTCAGGTCAGGACTGTGTCCAGCACCATGACTCAGGTCAGGACTGTATCCAGCACCATGACTCAGGTCAGGACTGTGTCCAGCACCATGACTCGGGTCAGGACTGTGTCCAGCACCATGAGTCAGGTCATTACTGTGTCCAGCACCATGACTCAGGTCAGGACTGTGTCCAGCACCATGACTCAGGTCAGGACTGTGTCCAGCACCATGACTCGGGTCAGGACTGTGTCCAGCACCATGACTCGGGTCAGGACTGTGTCCAGCACCATGACTCGGGTCAGGACTGTGTCCAGCACCATGACTCAGGTCAGGACTGTGTCCAGCACCATGACTCAGGTCAGGACTGTGTTCAGCACCATGACTCAGGTCAGGGCTTTGTCCAGCACCATGACTCAGGTCAGGACTGTGTCCAGCACCATGACTCAGGTCAGGACTGTGTCCAGCACCATGACTCAGGTCAGGACTGTGTCCAGCACCATGACTCAGGTCAGGACTGTGTCCAGCACCATGACTCAGGTCAGGACTATGCCCAGCACCATGACTCAGGTCAGGACTGTGTCCAGCACCATGACTCAGGTCAGGACTGTGTCCATCACCATGACTCAGGTCAGGACTGTGTCCAGCACCATGACTCAGGTCAGGACTGTGTCCATCACCATGACTCAGGCCAGGACTGTGTCCAGCACCATGACTCGGGTCAGGACTGTGTCCAGCACCATGACTCAGGTCAGGACTGTGTCCAGCACCATGACTCAGGTCAGGACTGTGTCCCAGCACCATGACTCAGGTCAGGACTGTGTCCAGCACCATAACTCAGGTCCGGACTGTGTCCAGCACCACGACTCAGGTCAGGACTGTGTCCAGCACCATGACTCAGGTCAGGACTGTGTCCAGCACCATGACTCAGGTCAGGACTGTAATCCAGCACCATGAATCAGGCCAGGACTGTGTCCAGCACCATGACTCAGGTCAGGACTGTGTCCAGCACCATGACTCAGGTCAGGACTGTATCCAGCACCATGACTCAGGTCAGGACTGTGTCCAGCACCATGACTCGGGTCAGGACTGTGTCCAGCACCATGAGTCAGGTCATTACTGTGTCCAGCACCATGACTCAGGTCAGGAGTGTGTCCAGCACCATGACTCAGGTCAGGACTGTGTCCAGCACCATGACTCGGGTCAGGACTGTGTCCAGCACCATGACTCGGGTCAGGACTGTGTCCAGCACCATGACTCGGGTCAGGACTGTGTCCAGCACCATGACTCAGGTCAGGACTGTGTTCAGCACCATGACTCAGGTCAGGACTGTGTCCAGCACCATGACTCAGGTCAGGACTGTGTCCAGCACCATGACTCAGGTCAGGACTGTGTCCAGCACCATGACTCAGGTCAGGACTGTGTCCATGCACCATGACTCAGGTCAGGACTGTGTCCAGCACCATGACTCAGGTCAGGACTATGCCCAGCACCATGACTCAGGTCAGGACTGTGTCCAGCACCATGACTCAGGTCAGGACTGTGTCCATCACCATGACTCAGGTCAGGACTGTGTCCAGCACCATGACTCAGGTCAGGACTGTCTCCATCACCATGACTCAGGCCAGGACTGTGTCCAGCACCATGACTCGGGTCAGGACTGTGTCCAGCACCATGACTCAGGTCAGGACTGTGTCCAGCACCATGACTCAGGTCAGGACTGTGTCCAGCACCATGACTCAGGTCAGGACTGTGTCCAGCACCATAACTCAGGTCCGGACTGTGTCCAGCACCACGACTCAGGTCAGGACTGTGTCCAGCACCATGACTCAGGTCAGGACTGTGTCCAGCACCATGACTCAGGTCAGGACTGTGTCCATGACCATGACTCAGGTCACGACTGTGTCCAGCACCATGACTCAGGTCACGACTGTGTCCAACACCATGACTCAGGTCAGGACTGTGTCCAGCACCATGACTCAGGTCCGGACTGTGTCCAGCACCATGACTCAGGTCAGGACTGTGTCCAGCACCATGACTCAGGTCAGGACTGTGTCCAGCACCATGACTCAGGTCAGGACTGTGTCCAGCACCATGACTCATGTCAGGACTGTGTCCAGCACCATGACTCAGGTCAGGACTGTGTCCAGCACCATGACTCAGGTCAGGACTGTGTCCAGCACCATGACTCAGGTCAGGACTGTGTCCAGCACCATGACTCAGGTCAGGACTGTGTCCAGCACCATGACTCGTGTCAGGACTGTGTCAAGCACCATGACTCGGGTCAGGACTGTGTCCAGCACCATGACTCATGTCAGGACTGTGTCCAGCACCATGATTCAGGTCAGGACTGTGTCCAGCACCATGACTCAGGTCAGGACTGTGTCCAGCACCATGACTCAGGTCAGGACTGTGTCCAGCACCATGACTCAGGTCAGGACTGTGTCCAGCACCATGACTCGGGTCAGGACTGTGTCCAGCACCATGACTCGGGTCAGGACTGTGTCCAGCACCATGACTCGGGTCAGGACTGTGTCCAGCACCATGACTCAGGTCAGGACTGTGTCCAGCACCATGACTCAGGTCAGGACTGTGTCCAGCACCATGACTCAGGTCAGGACTGTGTCCAGCACCATGACTCAGGTCAAGGACTGTGTCCAGCACCATGACTCAGGTCAGGACTGTGTCCAGCACCATGACTCAGGTCAGGACTGTGTCCAGCACCATGACTCAAGTCAGGACTGTGTCCAGCACCATGACTCAGGTCAGGACTGTGTCCAGCACCACGACTCAGGTCAGGACTGTGTCCAGCACCATGACTCAGGTCAGGACTGTGTCCAGCATCATGACTCAGGTCAGGACTGTGTCCAGCATCATGACACAGGTCAGGACTGTGTCCACCACCGTGACTCAGGCAAGGACTGTGCCAAGCACAATGACTCTGGCCAGGACTGTGTCCAGCACCATGACTCAGGTCAGGACCGTGTCCAGCACCATGACTCAGGTCAGGACTGCGTCCAGCACTACGACTCAGGCCAGAACTGTGTCCAGCACCATGTCTTAGGTTATGACTGTGTCCAGCACTATGACTCAGGACAGGACTGTATCCACCACCATGACTCAGGCCAGGACTGTGTCCAGCACCATGACTCAGGTCAGGACTGTGTCCAGCACCATGACTCAGGTCAGGACTGTGTCCAGCACCATGACTAGGTCAGGACTGTGTCCAGCACCATGACTCAGGTCAGGACTGTGTCCAGCACCATGACTCAGGTCAGGACTGTGTCCAGCACCATGACTCAGGCCAGGACTGTGTCCAGCACCATGACTCAGGCCAGGACTGTGTCCAGCACCATGACTCAGGTCAGGACTGTGTCCAGCACCATGACTTAGGTCAGGACTGTGTCCAGCACCATGACTCAGGTCAGGACTGTGTCAAGCACCATGACTCAGGTCAGGACTGTGTCCAGCACCATGACTCAGGCCAGGACTGTGTCCAGCACCATCACTCAGGTCAGGACTGTGTCCAGCACCATGACTCAGGTCAGACCGTGTCCAGCACCATGACTCAGGTCAGGACTGTGTCCAGCACCATGACTCAGGTCAGGACTGTGTCCAGCACCATGACTCAGGTCAGGACTGTGTCCAGCACCATGACTCAGGTCAGGACTGTGTCCACCACCGTGACTCAGGCAAGGACTGTGCCAAGCACAATGACTCTGGCCAGGACTGTGTCCAGCACCATGACTCAGGTCAGGACCGTGTCCAGCACCATGACTCAGGTCAGGACTGCGTCCAGCACTACGACTCAGGCCAGAACTGTGTCCAGCACCATGTCTTAGGTTATGACTGTGTCCAGCACTATGACTCAGGACAGGACTGTATCCACCACCATGACTCAGGCCAGGACTGTGTCCAGCACCATGACTCAGGTCAGGACTGTGTCCAGCACCATGACTCAGGTCAGGACTGTGTCCAGCACCATGACTTAGGTCAGGACTGTGTCCAGCACCATGACTCAGGTCAGGACTGTGTCCAGCACCATGACTCAGGTCAGGACTGTGTCCAGCACCATGACTCAGGCCAGGACTGTGTCCAGCACCATGACTCAGGCCAGGACTGTGTCCAGCACCATGACTCAGGTCAGGACTGTGTCCAGCACCATGACTTAGGTCAGGACTGTGTCCAGCACCATGACTCAGGTCAGGACTGTGTCAAGCACCATGACTCAGGTCAGGACTGTGTCCAGCACCATGACTCAGGCCAGGACTGTGTCCAGCACCATCACTCAGGTCAGGACTGTGTCCAGCACCATGACTCAGGTCAGGACCGTGTCCAGCACCATGACTCAGGTCAGGACTGTGTCCAGCACCATGACTCAGGTCAGGACTGTGTCCAGCACCATGACTCAGGTCAGGACTGTGTCCAGCACCATGACTCAGGTCAGGACCGTGTCCAGCACCATGACTCAGGTCAGGACTGTGTCCAGCACCATGACTCAGGTCAGGACTGTGTCCAGCACCATGACTCAGGTCAGGACTATGTCCAGCACCATCACTCAGGTCAGGACTGTGTCCAGCACCATGACTCAGGTCAGGACTGTGTCCAGCACCATGACTCAGGTCAGGACTGTGTCCAGCACCATGACTCAGGCCAGGACTGTGTCCAGCACCATGACTCAGGTCAGGACTGTGTCAAGCACCATGACTCAGGTCAGGACTGTGTCCAGCACCATGACTCAGGCCAGGACTGTGTCTAGCACCATGACTCAGGCCAGGACTGTGTCCAGCACCATGACTCAGGTCAGGACTGTGTCCAGCACCATGACTCAGGTCAGGACTGTATCCAGCACCATGACTCAGGTCAGGACTGTGTCCAGCACCATGACTCGGGTCAGGACTGTGTCCAGCACCATGAGTCAGGTCATTACTGTGTCCAGCACCATGACTCAGGTCAGGACTGTGTCCAGCACCATGACTCAGGTCAGGACTGTGTCCAGCACCATGACTCGGGTCAGGACTGTGTCCAGCACCATGACTCGGGTCAGGACTGTGTCCAGCACCATGACTCGGGTCAGGACTGTGTCCAGCACCATGACTCAGGTCAGGACTGTGTCCAGCACCATGACTCAGGTCAGGACTGTGTTCAGCACCATGACTCAGGTCAGGGCTTTGTCCAGCACCATGACTCAGGTCAGGACTGTGTCCAGCACCATGACTCAGGTCAGGACTGTGTCCAGCACCATGACTCAGGTCAGGACTGTGTCCAGCACCATGACTCAGGTCAGGACTGTGTCCAGCACCATGACTCAGGTCAGGACTATGCCCAGCACCATGACTCAGGTCAGGACTGTGTCCAGCACCATGACTCAGGTCAGGACTGTGTCCATCACCATGACTCAGGTCAGGACTGTGTCCAGCACCATGACTCAGGTCAGGACTGTGTCCATCACCATGACTCAGGCCAGGACTGTGTCCAGCACCATGACTCGGGTCAGGACTGTGTCCAGCACCATGACTCAGGTCAGGACTGTGTCCAGCACCATGACTCAGGTCAGGACTGTGTCCAGCACCATGACTCAGGTCAGGACTGTGTCCAGCACCATAACTCAGGTCCGGACTGTGTCCAGCACCACGACTCAGGTCAGGACTGTGTCCAGCACCATGACTCAGGTCAGGACTGTGTCCAGCACCATGACTCAGGTCAGGACTGTATCCAGCACCATGACTCAGGCCAGGACTGTGTCCAGCACCATGACTCAGGTCAGGACTGTGTCCAGCACCATGACTCAGGTCAGGACTGTATCCAGCACCATGACTCAGGTCAGGACTGTGTCCAGCACCATGACTCGGGTCAGGACTGTGTCCAGCACCATGAGTCAGGTCATTACTGTGTCCAGCACCATGACTCAGGTCAGGAGTGTGTCCAGCACCATGACTCAGGTCAGGACTGTGTCCAGCACCATGACTCGGGTCAGGACTGTGTCCAGCACCATGACTCGGGTCAGGACTGTGTCCAGCACCATGACTCGGGTCAGGACTGTGTCCAGCACCATGACTCAGGTCAGGATGTGTCCAGCACCAGATCAGGTGGGGACTGTGCCCCACACCTAACTCAGTCCGGACTGTCCCCACACCACGACTCAGGTCAGGACTGTGTCCAGCACCAGACTCTTCAGGACTGTGTCCACACCTGACTCGGGTCGGGGACGTGTCCATACCAGACTCGGGTCAGACTTTTTTCCCAGCACCATCCCCTCGGGTCAGACGGGCCCAAAAACCATGACTCGGGTCAGGACTGTGTCCCACAGACTCAGGTCCGGACTGGCCCAACATGACTCGGGTCGGACTGTGTCCGCACCAGACTCATCAGGACTGTGCCAGCACCATGACTCGGTCAGGACTGTGTCCACCCCATGCTCATGTCAGGACTGTGTCAGCCCCAAGACCAGGTCGGGATGTGTCCACACCATGATCAGTCAGGACGTTCCAGCCCCAGACTAGGTCAGGACTGTGTCCAGCACCAGGGACTCAGGCAGGACTGTGTCCAGCCAGCCCCGTGTCGGGACGTGTCCGCCCCAGACTGGGTCAACTGTGCCGCACCATACTCTGTCAGGACTGTGTCCACCCCATGATTCAGGTCAGGACGTTCCACCCCCATGATCGGTCGGGACTGTGTCCACACCATATCAGGTAGGACGTGTCCGCACCAGACTCATTCAACGTGCCCAGCACCATAAATGGGGTCAGGACTGTGTCCACACCATCCCCCGGGTCAGGACTGTGTCCAGCCAAAATGACTCGGTCGGGACTGTGTCCAGCACCATGACTCAGGCGGACTGTGTCCGCCCATGACTAGGCGGATGTGTCCGCCCAGACTCAGGTCAGACTGTGTCCCACCTGACTCAGGTCGGACTGTGTCCAGCCCCATGACTCAGGTCGGACTGTGCCCAGCCCCATGCTCAGGCGGATTTGTGTCCACACCAATGACTCAGGCGGACTGTGTCCACACCATGATCAGGTCAGGCTGTGCCCCGCCCCTGACTCAGGTCAGGACTGTGTCCACACATGACCAGGTCAGGACTTGTCCAGCACCATGATCAGGTCAGGACTGTGCCACACCAGATGGGGTCGGACTGTGTCCAGCACTTGACTCGGGTCGGGACTGTGTCCACACCATAAAGTCGGGATGTTCCACACCATAAACTCAGTCAGGACTTTCCAGCCCAGACTCGGGTCAGGATGTGTCCCCCCATGCTCAGGTCGGGACTTGTCCACACCATGACTCGGTCAGGATGTGCCACACCTGACTCAGGTCGGGACGGCCCAGCCCCATGACCAGGTCAGGACGGGTTCAGCACCATGACTCGGGTCAGGACGTGTCCAGCACCATGACTCGGGTCAGGACGTGTCCACACCATGACATGGCCGGGACTGTTCCGCACCATACTCGGGACAGACTGTGTCCACACCATGACTCAGGTCAGGACTGGTCCAGACATGACTCATCGGGCTGTTCCGCCCGCTCAGGTCAGGACTGTGTCCAGCATCATGATCATAGGACTGGTCCAGCACCATGACTGGGTCAGGACTGTGTCCCACCATGACCAGGTCAGACTGGCCCAGCCCCATGACCCCGGGTCGGGACTTGCCCACCCCATGACCAGGTCAGGACTTTGCCCCCAAACCATGCCCAGGGTCAGGACTGTGCCAGCACCATGACTCAGGTCAGGACGGTCCAGCCCCTGATCGGGCCAGGACGTGCCCACCCCCATGCTCAGGGCAACTGTTCCAGCACCAGACTCGGTCAGGACTGTGCCGCACCATACTCAGGTCAGGACTTTTTTTCCACACCATGACCCCAGGTCAGGCTGTGCCAGCACCATGATCAGGTCAGGACGTGCCCCAGCACCATGACCAGGTCAGGACTGTGTCCAGCACCATGATCAGGTCGGGGACTGTGTCCGCACCATGATCGGTCAGGACTGTGTCCACCCATGACTCAGGCAGGACTGTGTCCAGCACCATGTCAGGTCGGACGTGTCCAGCCCAGACTCAGTCGGGACTGTGTCCACACCATGACTCAGGGGACTGTTCCACATTTTTTACAAATTGTATATGTAATTACTGATTTTTTTGATTACGAAATTTAAAAGTTCTTTCGCATAATTTTTTTTATATTTTTTATTTAATTCACGAGACTACCAGCCCGGGATTATTAATATTAATAAACTAAGTAAAGCCCAAAAACCAAAAGGGTTTTTCTCCCGAACCTGTGGGAAGGAATGTTAATATTTTACTTGTTTAAAAATTCAATGTGCTAATTTGTAAATTATTATTTAATGGGCCCTCAGCACAATTTTTAATAAGGGACTCAAATAAAATTAAACAAATGTTATGGGATATTTTAGAGTTCGCATTGTAAAGAGGCGGGCCCGTGTGTGTTTGTACGCACACAGGCAGGTCGGTTAGGCGTGTTTTATACACACACACACACAACACACACACACTACAAAACATCACTCAAGGGGAAAAATCTTTAGGGGAGTATAACCCAGGCACATCTCCTGAAAAAGGACAGCGCCAAAAAAGCGCAGCAATGTGCCCTACAAACCTCAGAACACATTCCACATCTTAATAAGGAATCATTCAGGACCCTTACACCGGTACGTTAGGCCCATATTTGGGGTAGCGGCACCAGTTTTGGGAAACCCCCACCTACCAAACACGTGAAGAAACTAAGAAAGTGCAAAGGTTTTAACAAGACAGTCCAAGCTAAGATATGTTTACGGGAGAGGTTAAAGGGGAAACAACCTGACGACACTGGGGGACAGGAGAAGGGGGGGCAGATAACGACATACAAAATACTTAGAGGAATTTACAAAGGGGGGACAAGACAGGATTTTTCCAGGATTGGGGCACAGTAACAAGGGGACACATTTGGGGGTTGAGACCAGATGAATCACGGGGTGTTAGGGAAAATTTCTTCACCCCAGAGAGTCGTAAGTGGAAATTGTTTGGGAAACGTGTAGTGGGGGCAGGATCCCATTTAGCTTTAAGCAGAGGTGATAAACCACGGTCAGGGAGAGTGACCTAGTACGATCAGTGAAAGGCGGGGGGCCCGGGGCTCGGGCTGACCCCCGCAACCTCAACTAGGGGAGTACAACAGGTGGTACACACACCACAACTAGGGCCAAACTAGGAAAAAGGGGCCCGAAAGGGAAAGGAACACTCCACGGGAAGGAACAAAACAATCAAGGGGTGCAAGGAGTCCCCAGTGGGGGGGTGGAAAGGGAGAATCCGTGTTTGTCTATGGGGTAGTCAAGCTAAAAGGGGGAAATTATGAAAAAAAAGCAGGAGGAGAAAAACGATTGAAGACCTATAAGGGGTGGCGAGGGGGACTACCCGGGGCAAATTTTCGGAAATGGGTGGTTTTACAAAAAAAGGGAAACGGCCCCCTCAAAGCAAATTTTTAAGGCAAATCAACCCCAACCCTACCCGAGGGGAAAGTTCTGAGAGGCAAGCAGGGGTTCCGGAGGTTTGTACCTCGATCGAGGGAAAAACACAGGGCAAAAAAGACGTAAAGGAATTCAAAAACGAAAAGGGGGAAAAGGGGGGAAATGAAAAATGAGAGCAGAAAACCCAGGTCAAATGGAAGGACAAGCACACCCACAAGAAACACCGCAAAGGCTTCCCGACACACAAACCCCCAAGGAACTGAACAATCCAAAACCAAAACCCTCACACACATCCCTCGTTCCCCCCCCCCCACCACGTTACAGTATTAAACAGAAGTTTGAAGTTTTGGTACACAAAGGGATGGGTTAACGAATAAACATGAGGGAAAGGGAAGAAAAAACAATGAGAAGTCCCCCCGACATCATAGCAGTTACAGAAACAAAAATAGGAGCAAAAACAATGCAATCTTCCCCCCAGGAACCAGATCAGGGAAAGATGAAGGGCAGGGGGGGAGGTGGGGTTTTTCTCGGGGTCGTAAAAAAAAAATGGGAATTCGAGAAATGGAAGGCAAGATAACTGGGGGAAAGAAACTAATAGTAGGTTACACTTCATCTGGGGAACACAAAGTGGTCATTGCAGGTTGTATAATCCACCCCCGAACTGCAGGGGCCAGAGAGAAATATGAAGACAAAAAAGCAATGGTGGACACACTTTCTGAGGTGGGAAAAAGAGCTCCTCCACAAGCAAAGTTCGGTTATGGGGGGTTTCAAAACCCCGGGGGATTGACTGGGAAACCTGGAGCCACATGGGGGAAAAAACATGGAAAGCCAAGATGATGGACTTGGGGCTGGAAAACCTCATCACCAACATTTAAGGACACTACCCAAATGAGAGGGGAGGATAACCCCGCAAATTGGACCGTGTTCACCCTGGGAGCTCAACATTGACACATAAATATGAGAGTCCCCCTAGGAGCAGCGACCACGTTTTCGTGCTTAATAATGGTAGGCTGCAAGTGGGGAGAATAAAAAAGGGGTTGAATGGGGGAAAAACCTGACAAAAAAGGGGGATTTCATAGGGTTTTAAGAACTTCCTGCGGGGGGCCAGTGGGACAAAGAACTGGCAGGAAAACCAGTAAATAAATATGGAATATTAACAACAAAATGCAAGGAGGGAGTGGAAAGTTTATTCCCCCAAGGGGGAACAGTAAAAACAGGAAACCAGAACGAGGCACTGGTTTACCCACGGTGTAAGGAGGCAAAAACAAAATGCAATAGAGAATGGAAAAAGTACACAAGGCAGAGAACACACGAAAATAGGGAGATCAGTCGCAGAGCCAGGAATGAGTATGCACAGGTAAGGAGGGAGGCCCAGCGACAGTATGAAAATGACATAGCATCGAGAATCAAGACTGACCCAAAACTGTTGTATAGCCACATCAGAGGAAGACAACAGCCCAAAGACCAGTGATCAGATTAAGGACAGAAGGGTGGAGAACTCACAAGAAATGATCAGGAGGTATGTGAGGAGCTGAACAGGAGATTTAAGGAAGTTTTTACAGTAGAGACAGGAAGGGCTGTGGGAAGACAGCACAGAAGGAAACATCAAGAAGAAATATACCAACAAGTGTTGGATGACATACGAACAACCGAGGAGGAGGTGAAGAACCTCGTAAGTGACCTTGACACCTCAAAGACGATGGGACCGGACATCTCCCCATGGGTCCTTAGAGAAGGAGCAGAGATGCTGTGCGTGCCTCTAACCACAATCTTCAACACATCCTTTGAAAATGGGCAACTACCTGAGAAATGGAAGACAGCTAATGTAGTCCCCATATTTAAGAAAGGAAACAGAAACGAGGCGCTAAACTACAGACCTGTGTCTCTGACATGTATTGTGTGCAAAGTCATGGAGAAGATTATCAGGAGGAGAGTGGTCGAACACCTGGAAAGGAACAAGATTATAAATGAAAACCAGCATGGGTTCATGGAAGGCAAATCGTGTATCACAAACCTCCTGGAGTTTTGTGACAAGGTAACAGAAGTAAGACACGAGAGAGAGGGGTGGGTTGACTGCGTCTTCCTAGTCTGCAGGAAGGTCTTTGACACAGTTCCCCACAAGAGATTAGTGCAGAAACTGGAGGGTCAGGCGCATGTAACAGGGAGGGCACTGCAATGGATCAGGGAATTACTGACAGGGAGGCAGCAACGAGTCATGGTACGTGAAGAGGTATCACAGTGGGCGCCTGTGACGAGCGGGGTCTCACAGGGGTCAGTTCTAGGACCAGTGCTATTTTTGATATATGTGAACGACGTGATGGAAGGAATAGACTCTGAAGTGTCCCTGTTCGCAGATGATGTGAAGTTGATGAGAAGAATTAAATCGGATGAGGACGAGGCAGGGCTGCAAAGAGTCCTGGACAGGCTGGACATGTGGTCCAGTAACTGGCTTCTCGAATTCAATCCAGCCAAATGCAAAGTCATGAAGATTGGGGAGGGGCAAAGAAGACCGCAGACAGAGTATAGGCTAGGTGGACAAAGACTACAGACCTCACTCAGGGAGAAAGACCTTGGGGTGACCATAACACCGAGCACATCACCGGAGGCACACATCAACCAAATAACTGCTGCAGCATACGGGCGCCTGGCAAACCTGAGAATAGCGTTCCGATACCTTAATAAGTAATCGTTCAAAACACTGTACACCTGGAGGTTACCTGGAGGTTATTCCGGGGATCAACGCCCCCGCGGCCCGGTCCATGACCATGACACTGTGTATGTTAGGCCCATACTGGAGTATGCAGCACCAGTCTGGAACCCACACCTGGTCAAGCACGTCAAGAAGTTAGAGAAAGTACAAAGGTTTGCAACAAGGCTAGTTCCAGAGCTCAGGGGAATGTCGTATGAGGAAAGGTTGATGGAAATCGGACTGACGACACTGGAGGACAGAAGGGTCAGGAGAGACATGCTAACGACATACAAGATACTGCGGGGAATAGACAAGGTGGACAGAGATAGGATGTTCCAGAGAGGGGACACAGGGACAAGGGGTCACAACTGGAAGCTGAAGACTCAGACGAGTCACAGGGACGTTAGGAAGTATTTCTTCAGTCATAGAGTTGTCAGGAAGTGGAATAGCCTAGCAAGTGAAGTAGTGGAGGCAGGAACCATACATAGTTTTAAGAAGAGGTATGATACAGCTCAGGAAGCAGAGAGAGAGAGGACCTAGTAGCGATCAGTGAAGAGGCGGGGCCAGGAGCTGAGTCTCGACCCCTGCAACCACAATTAGGTGAGTACAATTAGGTGAGTACACACACACACACACACACACAGGACCCTGTACACCGTGTACGTTAAGCCCATATTGGAGTATGCAGCACCAGTTTGGAACCCACACCTAGCCAAGCACGTAAAGAAACTAGAGAAAGTGCAAAGTTTTGCAACAAGACTAGTCCCAGAGCTAAGAGGTATTTCCTACGAGGAGAGGTTAAGGGAAATCAACCTGACGACACTGGAGGACAGGAGAGATAGGGGGGACATGATAACGACATACAAAATACTGAGAGGAATTGACAAGATGGACAAAGACAGGATGTTCCAGAGATGGGACACAGCAACAAGGGGACACAGTTGGAAGTTGAAGACACTGATGAATCACAGGGATGTTAGGAAGTATTTCTTCAGCCACAGAGTTGTCAGGAAGTGGAATAGTATGGGAAGCGATGTAGTGGAGACAGGATCCATACACAGGTATGATAAAGCTCACGGCTCAGGGAGAGTGACCTGTAGCGACTAGTGAAGAGGCGGGGCCAGGAGCTTGGAATGGAACCCTGCAACCTCAACTAGGTGAGTACACTGGAAAGGAAGCTGAAGGTTAAGTACACCAGATGGAATATTAAATAAGAGTGACGAGTAGCAAGAACTACTCATTGATGTATCTCCTGACAGCACTAACAGAGACAAAACTTACAGGGATGATAACATGCGATATTTCCACTTGATGTCAGATCCTAAGGAAAGACAGAACAGAGGAGGAGGAGAGGCACTGCTCATCAAAAACCAGCCGAGTTTTGAGGAAATTTGAGGAATGGACAGAGGGGAAGCAGATGACTTCACTGTAGAATGATAGTGGTGGGTTCTACATCACTGCTGAACAGAAGGATGCAAAAACAAGAGCAGCATGAAGGCAACATAGCAATGGTGGATGCATTACCTGTACTGGCTAGAAGGACTCATATGGGTAGGGCAAAATTACTCATCATGAGGGATTTCAATCATAAGGAGATTGAGGAAACGTAGATCCACATGTGAGACCAGAAACTTGGAGGTCTAAAATGCTGGAGACTATTAGAAAACTTCATGCACCAACATGTTAGGGATACAACCAAAGGGAGAGGAGAGGATGTTGTAGCAAGGCTGAATCTATTATTCACATTGAACAGAGGGATATCACACACAAAAGGCCCCTTGGCACTAGTGATCACGACGTCCTGAGTTTTGAATACCTTGTAGAGTTAACAGGGGAGAACGCAGCAGCACGTGAAAGACGGGAGAAGCAACACTTCAAAAAAGGAGACTACAAATGCGTGAGAAGATTCCTGCATGAAGTGCAGTGGAAAAGAGAAACAAAGGGAAAGACAAATGAAATGATGGAACTAGTGATCATTAAGTGCAGGGAAGCAGAGAAGAAGTTCATACCAGAGGGTAACAGAAAAAATGGTAAGACCAGAGTGAGCGCATAGTTTACCTGGAGGTGTAAAGAGGCCAAAGCCAAGTGTGCTAGAGCATGGAAAAAGCATAGAAGGCAAAGGACTCAAGAAAACAAGAAATTGAGCAGAAGAACCAGAAAGGAATATGCAGGGATAAGGAGAGAGGCCCAGAGACAATATGAGAATGACATAGAATCAACAACCAAATCTGAACCAATCTTGTTATGAAGCCACATTAGGAGGAAAACAATCATCATGGACTAGGTAATCTGGGTGAGGAAAGAAGGAGGGGAGCTCACAAAGAGTGACCAGGAAGTATGTGATGAACGTAATACAAGATTTAGAGAAGTATTTACAATAATGACAGAAATGATTACAGCAAACCATGGAAGTACAGTGCACCAGAAGGTGCTGGACACAATACACATAACTAAGAAGGAGGTGAAGAAACTGCTAGGTGAACTAGATACCTTAAAGGCTTGTAGATGAATGGTTCAGAGAACAGACAAGTTGATAAATTAGACACGTGTGCAACACTTGCGTATCTTTAATTAATGAGGAAACGTTTTGCCACACAGTGGCTTCATCAGTCCATACAAAGGAGAATGGTGAAGAACAGGAGGAGTTTGAGGTAATCAGTCCCTCGGCCTTGAGTCGATGTAATCAGTCTTGTAAAGAATACAGCATATGTGCGAAGAAGTGGCTTATATACTGTAGGCAGGAGAGGTGCAGCAATCATAGGTGGTATCACATTTGTCCGGTGTGGAAGTAGGTCGTGCCCAAGGGTTAGGTAAGTGAAGAATTCCCTGTATTAAGATCTCATGATGTCGCTGTGTCTGAGAGGAATGTAGATGTGATACCACCTACGACTGCTGCACCTCTCCTGCCTACAGTATATAAGCCACTCCTTCGCACATGTGATGTATTCTTTACAAGATTGATGGACTGATTACATCAATTGGACTGATGAAGCCACTGTGTGGCGAAACGTTTCCTCAATAAAGATACCCAAGTATGCACATGTGTCTAATTTATCACCTTAAAGGCTCTGGGCCCAGATAACACATCTCCATGGGCCCTGAGAGAGGGAGAGGAACTTTGTGTGCTTCTAGCAGCAATTTTCAGTAATTCTATTGTAACAGGGCAACTGCCTAAGGTGTTTTAGACAGTGAATGCAGTTCCAATTTTTGAGAAAGGAGACAGTGTTAAACTACAGACCAGTGTCACTGACATGTATAGTATGTAAAGTCATGGAAAAGATTATCAGGAGAAAAGTGGAGGAGCACACTGAAAGGATTGGGCTCATACATTACAATCAGCACGGCTTCAGGGGTGGGAAATCCTGTGTCACAAATCTACTTAAGTTCTAAAATAAGATAACAGACGTAAGACAAGACAGGAGAGAAAGGGGTGAGTAGATTGCAACTTTTTGGACTGCATTAAGGCTTTTTACACAATACCACACAAGAGACTTGTTCAAAAATTAGAGGAGCAGGCAGGACCAGTAGGGAAAGTACTGCAATGGATCAGGGAATACCTGACAGGAAGGAAACAAAGAATGAGTGGGCACACGTGTCTGGTGGCGTCCCTCAAATGTCAGTCCTAGGTCCAGTGCTGTTTCTTGTATACATGAATGACAAGATGGAAGAAATAGATTTAAAAGTGTCACTGTTCCCTGGAGATGTGAAACTGATGAGAAGAATATTAGTCAACGAGGATCAAGAAAGATTACAAAGAGATCTGGATAGGCTGCAAGGCTGGTCCAACAAATGCCTCCTGGAGTTTAACCCCAGCAAGTGCAAAGTCATGAAAATTGGATAAGGACAAAGAAGACCGCAGACGGAGTTCAGGTTAGGGGATCACAAGCTGCAAACCTCACTTAAAGAAAAGGATCTTGGGGAAAACATTATACTAAGCATATCCCATGAGGCACACATCAGTCAGATAACTGTTGCAGCATATGGGCGCTTGGCAAAACCTGAGAATAGCATTTCGACATCTAAGTAAGGAGTCATTCACGACACTACACCGTGTACATCAGACCCATACTGGAGTACGCAGCACCAGTATGGAACCCACACCTAGTCAAACACGTCAGGAAACGGGAGAAAGTGCAAAAGTTTGCTACAAGAATAGTCCTGGAACTGAGGTGTGTCTTACGAGGAGAGGTTAAAACCAGCATAGGTTTGAGGAGTTAGGAGGGAACAGAGGGGAAGCAAGGGACTACATAGTAGGAACACTTCAGACTTGGGGTCCCAAGGTGGTGATTCCAGTGATGTATAACCCACCACAAAGTAGCAAGAAGCCAAGACAAGAATATGATGAGAGCAACAGAGCAATGGTTAATACACTATCTGAGATGGCCAGAAGGGCCTACGTGGGCAGGGCGAAGTTACTAGGTGTGGGTGACTTCGATCACAAGGAAACTGACTCTGAAAACCTGGAACCACATGGGAGACCAATAACGTGGAGGGCTTAGATGATGGATGTGGTACTGGATAACCTCATACATCAACACGCTAGGGACACTACCATAGAGGAGAGGACGATCCAGGAAAACTGGACCTCATATTCACCTTGAGTAGTTCAGACATTGAGGACATCACATATGAAAGGCCCCTTGGAGCTAGTGATCACGTAGTCCTGAATACACAGTAGAATTACAAGTGGATAGAGAGGAAAGGAGAAGATGGGAGAAGCCAAACTACAAAAGAGGGGACTACAAGGGCATGAGAAATTTCCTGCATGAGGTTCAGTGGAAAAGAAAACTGGTGGGAAAATCAGTATATGAAATGATGGAATATGTGACAAAATGCAAGGAGGCAGAGGAGAGGTTCGTACCCAAGGGCAACAGAAGTAATGGGAAGACCAGAACAAGCCCTTGGTTCACCCTAAGGTGTAGAGAAGCCAAAACTAAGTGTGACAGGGAATGGAAAAAGTATAGAAGACAAAGCACTCAAGAAAATAAGGAGATTAGTTGAGCCAGAAACGAATAAGCACAGACAAGGAGAGAGGCCCAGCAGCAATACAAGAATGACGTAGTATTATAAACCAAGTCTGACCTGAAACTGTTGTACAGCCACATCAGGAGGAAAACATTCAAGGACCAGGTAATTAAGCTGAGGAAGGAAGGAGGGAAGTTTACAGGAAACGACCGAGAAGTATGTGAAGAGCTCAACATGAGATTTAAGGAAGTATTTTCAGTGGAGACAGAAAGGAATCCGGGAATTCAGAATGGTGGGGGTACATCAAGTGCTGGACACAATACACACAACCGAGGAGGACAGGAAGAGGCTACTAAGTGAACTAGTCTCAAAGGTGGTGACTGGACCTCTCTCCATGGGTCTTGAGAGACGGAGCAGAGACGCTGTGTGTACTACTAACAACAATTTTCAACACATCTGTCAGCGCTGTATAGCCCTTGTGGCTTAGCGCTTCTTTTTTATTATAATAATCAACACATCTGTCGAAATAGGGTGACTACCTGAGGTGTGGAAAACAGCAAATGTAGCTTTAAGAAAGGCGACAGACACTCAGCATTAAATTACAGACCAGTGTCACAAACATGTACAGTATGCGCAGTTATGGGGAGGATTATCAAGGATATCCTGCATCACAAACCTACTGGAGTTTTACGACAAGGTGACGGAAGTAAGACAAGAGAGAGAGAGAGAGAGAGAGAGAGAGAGAGAGGTGGATAGATTGTATTTTCTTGGGCTGCAAGAAGGCTTTCAACATAGTTCCACAAAAGAGATTAGTGCAAAAGTTTGAGGATCAGACAGGTATAACAGGAAGGCACTGCAATGAACCAGACAATACTTGACAGGAAGGCTACAATGAGTCATGGTACGTGACGAGATGTCAGAGTGGGCGCCTGTGACGAGTGGGGTTCTACAGGGGTCAGTCTTAGGACAGATGCTGTTTCTAGTATATGTGAATGACATGACGGAAGGGACAGACTCAGAAGCGTCCCTGTTTGCAGACGATGTGAAGCTAATGAGGAGAATTCAATCAGATATGGATCAGGCAGGACCAAAAGGGAATCAGGACAGGCTGCAACCCTGGTTCAGCAACAGACTCCTGGAGTTTAATCCCACCAAGTGAAAAGTCATGAAGATTGGAGAAGATCAAAGTAGATCGCAGACAGAGTACTGGCTAGGGGATCAAAGACGGCAAATTTCACTCATGGAAAAGGATCTTGGGGTGAATATAAAACAGAGCATAACTCATGTGGCGCACATCATCCAAATAACTGCAGCAGCATAGGGGCGCCTGGCATACCTAAAAATAGCATTCTGACACCTCAATAAGGAATCGTTTAGGACTGTACACCGTGTACGTCACGCCCATTTTGAAGCATACAACAACAGTTTGGTACCCACAACTGGTCAAACACGCCAAGAAATAAGAGAAAGTGCAAAGGTTTGCAACAAGACTAGTCTCAGAGCTAAGGGGTATGTCCTACGAGATGAGGCCCAGGAACAAGGGGTCACAGTTGTAAGTTGAAGACTCAGATGAGTCACAGGGATTTTAGGAAATATTTCTTCAGTCACAGAGTTGTCAGGAAGTGGAATAGTCCGGAGAGTGATGTTGTGGAGGCAGGATCCATACCTAGCTTTAAGAAGATGTATGATAAAACTCCTGGAGCAGAGAGACTGGACCTAGTAGCTACCAGTGAAGGGGCCCAGGAAGAATGACTCGACCCCTTCAACGACAATTAGGTGAGTGTACACACACACACACACACACAAAGAGAGGGTACAGAGACGCAAGGAGGGACGAGAGGCAATGATCAAGATGAGCAGGACCCAGACACAAGAGGAAGGGCAAACACACCCTGCAGAATCTCCCACCGAAAGACTCCAGCCGCGACAATCCCAACGCAACTGAGCAACCCAAACCACAACTGTTCCCTCTTCCAGCAACAACCACATCACAAACCTCATCTCAACAACTGTCCCTTATGGGCATTCTGACCCCGCCCCCATCATCACAAACCCCACCTACACCACAGCCCCCCACAGGCCCCCACCAAGGCTCCCGCTCCCCCAACCCCAATATTCTTGCAGGACCACAGTGATAGTCAAGAAGCTGAAAGTTTGGTACACAAACGAGGACGGAATAACGAATGAACATGAGGAGTGGCACGAAAGAATCAGTGAGAAATCCCCATACATCATAGCAGTCACAGAAACAAAACTCGGTGAGACAATAACAGACGCAATCTTCCCACCGGGATATCAGATCCTGAGAAAAGATAGGAGTAGAGGGGGAGGAGGAGTTGCACTGCTCATAAGAAACCGATAGGGATTTGAGGAAATGGAAGGCATGGACGTGATTGGCGAAAGAGACTACGTAGTAGGTACAATTCAGTCTAGAGAACATAAAGTAGTCATTGGAGTGATGTATAACCCACAACAGAAATGCAGGAGGCCAAGAGAGGAGTACGAAGAAAACAACAGGGAGATGGTGGACACACTAGCTGAGGTGGCAAGAAGAGCTCACTCGAGCAGAGCAAAGTTACTGGTAATGAGCGATTTCAACCACAGGGAGATCGACTGGGAAAATCTGGAGCCACATGGGGGCTCCGAAACATGGAGAGCCAAGATGATGGATGTGGTACTTGAAAACCACATGCATCAACATGTCAGGGACACTACCAGCGAGAGAGGGGAGGATGAACCAGCAAGACTGGATCTTGTGTTCACCCTGAGCAGTTCGAACATTGAGGACATCACTTACGAGAGGCCCCTTGGAGCTAGCGATCACGTGGTTCTGAGTTTTGATTATATAGTAGAGTTACAAGTGGAGAAGGAAACAGGAACTGAATGGGAAAAGCCTTACTGCAAAAGGGGGACTACACAGGTATGAGGAACTTCCTGTAGGAGGTTCAGTGGGACAGAGACCTGGTAGGAAAATCAGTAAACGAGATGATGGAATATGTAGCAACAAAGTGCAAGGGGCAGAGGAAAGGTTTGTTCCCAAGGGAAACAGAAATAATAGGAAAAGCAAAGCGAGTCCTTGGTTTACCCGAAGGTGTAGGGAGGCAAAAACTAAGTGCACCAGAGAATGGATAAGGTACAGGAGGCAAAGGACCCAGGAAAATAAGGAGATTAGTAGAAGAGCCAGAAACGAGTACGCACAGATAAGGAGGGAGGCCCAGTGACAGTACGAGAACGACATAGCATCGAAAGTCAAGTCTGACCTGAAACTGCTGTATAGCCACATTAGGAGGAAGACAACAATCAAAGACCAGGTGATAAGGCTGAGGAAAGAAGGTGGAGAACTCACAAGAAACGATCAAGAGGTATGTGAGGAGCTCAACATGAGATTTAAGGAAGTATTTACTGTGGAGACAGGAAGGCCTCTCGGGAGACAGACCAGATGGGGACACCAGCAAGGAATATACCAACAAGTGTTGGATGACATACATACAGATGAGGAGGTGAAGAAACTGCTAAGGGACATCGATACCTCAAAGGCAATGGGACCGGATAACATCTCCCCATGGGTCCTTAGAGAGGGAGCGGATATGTTGTGTGTGCCACTTACCACAATCTTCAACATGTCCCTGGAAACTGGGCAACTACCTGAGGTATGGAAGACGGAAAATGTAGTTCCCATTTTTAAAAAAGGAGACAGAAAAGAGGCACTAAACTATAGACCTGTGTCACTGACGTGTATAGTATGCAAAGTTATGGAGAAGATTATCAGGAGGAGAGTGGTGTAGCACCTGGAACAGAACAAGAGTATAAATTGCATCTTCTTGGACTGCAAGAAGGCCTTTGACACAGTTCCTCACAAGAGATTAGTGCAGAAGCTAGAGGATCAGGCTCATATAACAGGAAGGGCACTGCAATGGATCAGAGAATACCTGACAGGGAGGCAACAACGAGTCATGGTACGTAATGATGTATCACAATGGGCACCTGTGACGAGCGGGGTCCCACAGGGGTCGGTCCTAGGACCAGTGCTATTTTTGGTATATGTGAACGAAATGATGGAAGGGTTAGACTCAGAAGTGTCCCTGTTCGCAGACGATGTGAAGTTAATGAGGAGAATTAAATCAGATGAGGACCGGGCAGGACTTCAAAGAGACCTGGACAGACTGGACACCTCCAAATGCAAAGTCATGAAGGTAGGGGAAGGGCAAAGAAGACCGCAGACACAGCATAGGGTAGGTGGCCAAAGCCTGCAAACCTCGCTCAAGGAGAAAGATCTTGGAGTGAGTATAACACCGAGCATGTCTCCGGAAGCACACATCAACTAGGTAGCTGCTGCAGCATATGGGCGCCAGGCAAACCTGAGAACAGCGTTCCAATACCTTAATAAGGAATCGTTCAAGACACTGTACACCGTATACGTCAGGCCCATACTGGAGTATGTAGCACCTGTTTGGAACCCGCACTTGATAAAGCACGTCAAGAAACTAGAGAAAGTGCAAAGGTTTCCGATAAGGTTAGTTCCAGAGCTAAGAGGAATGTCTTGTGAAGAAAGGTTAAGGAAAATCGGCCAGACGACACTAGAGGACAGGAGGGTCAGAGGAGACATGATAACGACATATAAAATACTGCACAGAATAGACAAGGTGGACAAAGACAGGATGTTCCAGGGAGGGGACACAGAAACAAGAGGTCTGTTACAAAAAACGCGATTCTAAAAGCTTAGAGATCTCCAATGAATACTAGAAAGGACTGCCCTTCTAGCATCCAGCCTGTTACTGGGTTTTCGTAACAAGTAGTCAGTATCCTTGTCCAATTATCCATTAGAATTCAGTATGATTCAATAGTGCTTCAGGATTACAACTGGTAGGCTACTAACTAGAGAAATTAAAATTTTATAAATTTATTATTTAAGTTGTCAGGCGTATATCAAATTAAATTAAATTAATAATAATCATAGTAATTAAAATAATATCACTCACTTCTCTCGAGTACAGTATTATTGTGCTGAAAGCACATATCGCATTTATAATTCTTAAGTACCGTCTGGTACATTAACATTTAATAAGATATTACAAATATGTACAAGTAATCTTGTGTGTATGTGTGTAAGTGCTCTAAGTAGTTCGCTATGTCTCACGACTCGACTAGACTTAAAGAAGTGACTGACAAAGTCCTCAAATAAACTAACTTCTTGACCAACTGGCAGTTAGAACAGTCTGCTTGAACAATAAAAAGAATGCTAAGCCCAATAGCAATATAACAAGCAACTGCGACACAGAATCAGGAACAAGGAGATAATATAACGACACTAAGTAGGGACCATCCGCAGAACCTCCACAAAAGTTACAAAACTCCCATAATACTGAATCTAAGTTCAGCATAAGAAAATCCCGACTGTGACAGTACACAGAAACCAGTACAAGTTAGGTCAGAAGCTACAGCTCAGGACCTGAGTGGCTCAGAGTGTCTATGCGACACACAACCTAAGTACCACGTCGAAAATCACTAAGTCTATACAATGTTCTGTGAACAGAGTTCTACAGAACTAACAAAGCTACAGAGACGATCCTCCAACAAAGGCCAATAAGGGAGATTTAAACTCTTGTCAGGGATACTGTCCAACCACCAAGTGAGTCTAGACCAGACTGAATACTTCAGGCGAGGTGAGGACACCCCCCTCGATCACGTGATAGCTCCATGGGTCGCTGCCCAGCAAGAAGCCGGCAGTCTAACGAGCCACAAGTGATAATTACAGTAGTTAGACAATCAAGACTTGAACTGAGCACATATGTAACATCCTACCTAACAACATAAGTAAATCAAATAACAATATAAAGCAATACATTTACGATTTAGCTATTATCGCAAATACAAGCAATATAAAATTATATGAAAAGGTAATAATTATATATATGTATATATAATCATTATATACATTATATATATTGCAACCCATTCAGGGGTAGCAACACCCCTCCAACACGACAAACGGTCACACTAGGAGTTGCATTAATGTCTTTCACATTATTACTGATTACTCATGATACTTTAACAATATAATATAAACATTAACCAGAGTCACTCTTGTGCCAAGCACCTCTATAATTTCACAGCGTCTGTACACTAAGATATGCCCATAGTACTAGGGCAGTACACAGTATCGTATCTCTGCATACTCGTGGTTATGTACATCAGTGTAGAGACAGGATAGCGTACACAAGCCTGACACGAGGCTCAATCATAATAGAGGAGAATGCATTCCACTCTTAAGTAGTGGTTGTGGAATGCTATGCAGTATGGACATCTGAGTATGAAACAGCTTAAGGTGTGTAGTGAAGGCGGGGCTGCGGCAGGACAGTGTTGCGCCACACGCAGTACCATCTCCCACACAACAATACCCACTCAACACTCTTATTATGTCTCCTCCTCACACACATCATTACTGTGAATATATAAATATAATAATTAGACATGACATGAGTATACATAATTAATATGGGCTGGAGGGATTAAGTTACTCTTCTGAATTTGACATAGGAAGTAACAAAAGGTATTTGGGCATAAAATTACGTTAATTTAATGTAACTGATAATTAAGGACGTGACAGAGTGTCAGCAATTACATTACAATGACCACTTATATGTTTTATACTAATAGAATAAGGTTGGATTCTGAGGGCCCACCTCATGATCCTAGCATTCTTACTCTTCATAGTGTTAATGTAAGTGAGTGTATTGTGGTCTGAAAAAACGTTAATTTTAAATGGGGAAGTGCCCAAATACACTTCAAAATGTTCCAAGGACACCACAAGAGCTAGAGCCTCTTTCTCAATAGTGGCATAATTTGTCTGGTGTCGTTTAAGTTTAGATGAATAGTAACATATAGGATGGAGAATGTCAGTGGATGTTGACTGTTGGAGCAACACAGCACCCACTGCATAACTCTCGCATCTATATGTAAAAAGAAGGCAAGATTGAAATTAGGATTTTTCCACACTGGAGCAGAGGAAAGCAGATGCTTCAACCTTTTGAACGAGTCTGAACAATGTCTAGTCCAGATGAACTGAACTTGGCTACTAATTAACAGAGTGAGAGGTGGAGGTGCGTGTGTGCTGGCTTGTCTGTCACTTGACACACGTGGCAACATCGTACATGATCAGCTACTGTTTCCTTCATCTTTGGCCAAGTAAAATGTTTTGCCAGTTTACCAAGTGCCTTCTTGACACCCAAATGTCCTCCAATGGGACTATTGTGAGCAAAATCAATGGCTTGTTCACGAAATGTAACTGGTAACACTACGAGATGTTTGACTATGGTGGAAACACTATCAGCTGACAACTTACATGTATTTTTCTCCATCAGTACACCGTTACTATAATAGTAACAATTATCGAGATCCTTTGCTTCACTCTCAGTAACTGCTATATCTCTCAGTCTTTCCAGTGACTGATCAACAAACTGATGATTGATTAAATCATCATGAGTTAGAAATTTAACGTCAGTAGTGTCCTGACTAGGTTGATGACCGTGGGGAGTTAGTGTTAATGACCCTGGGCGCAGAGCATCACTAAACAACATATTCAAGCCCAAATCATTGTCATCCACTAACTCAACAGGAGACAAGGATGGTTGTTGAATGTTTGACATAGCTCTAGTAATTGCACTGAGAGGAAATAAAATAGGCTTCTGTCTACAAGCTTCAATGGCATAATTATCATCAGTGTTATTATCAATCACAAGTGGTTCCTTATATATACAAGCATGAAGGATATCGTTCCCTTTCAACAAGTCCACTGATCTGATGGGAAATACACCACTGGATATACCCACTGATATATAACCAGTATAACAGCTTGTTTGAATACAAACTTTGTGCAGAGGCACTTTTATAACAGCCCCTCCATAGGCTTCTAACAATACATCTATCTTACAAAAGGTATCAGTTATGGGCAGTACATCTCTTAATAACGTGAGATAACTGCCAGTATCTATGAAGGTAATTATCTCAGATGTGATTCGTCAAATCCTACTTTACCTCTCGAAAAGTAAGGACTCATCGCAGAACGAATCTTTTCGTCAGATACACTTTCTGACGCTAGTCATCTGTCCTGAGTAATATTATCTTTAACAGTAGGATCAGAGGTATTACTAGGATTTTGGTGCATTTGTTGCTTGGAAGAAGATACGACTTGTGTGGGGGCGCCAGACGTACGACTGCTTCTCGTATCTCTTTCTAACTTATAGCAATACTCTCTAGCATGTCCTTTTCTATTACAATAGGTACATTTAACTTTCTTCTTCTCGATGTCAGACTTCTGTCTAGCCACAGAGACAGATTCAGGATTGTGAGTTTTCCTGGTAAAGGTACGAAAGATACGAGAAGTTACAGTAGCAGATACATCAGGCCGGTAACGAGCAACTGATTTAGGTTGCCAACTTCTAGGACAATTTTTAGTTACCTTGTTTCTCTGTGTTTTAGTACGTACAAGTTTGTGAGAAATCTTGTAATTGTCTGCTAATGCTGCAGTTTCCAGAATATCCGAGGTAGTATGATCGATCAGATATTCTTGTATGTCAGCAGACATACAGTTGTTAAACTCTTCGTGTAGTAACAACTGAACAAGGCTGTCATAGTTGTTACACTTGGCAGATCTAGACCACCTCTCACATGCAGCTTTTTTCTCATGAGCAAGCTCTACACAAGTTTGATCTTGTCGTCGTTGTAATGTACGAAATGCGCTTTGATAACTTACAGGCAACAAGTTATATGTCTCTAGAATAGTTTGCTTGACTGCGTAATAACTAATGTACTTGGCAAATGGTAAAGCAGCAGTACAAGTTTGAGCTCTTCCTGTCAAAGTTGTGTGCAACAAGGTAGCCCATTGCTTACGTGGCCAGTTCATAACACGTGCCTGGTTCTCAAACACATCAAAATAGGTGTATAAGTCACTCTCAAAAAACTTAGGAACCATGGATGCAGCTTTCTGCACATTAAATGTGTCCTGTGATGTATCAGCCTGTTGTCTTCCCAGACGAACATTTTCTCTCTGGAAATCTTCTTCGTTCAATTTCCTCTGTGCCTCTATTTGTGCAGTCTGCAACATAATGAGGCGTTCAAACCTCTCAAACTGTTCCTGAGAGATAGGACCAGTGGGTAATGGAGGAGTAAGGAATCTAACGTGGTCTGGACGGTCCTTAGGTCGGACACTTCGTCCAACCGTCTCTAGAAAGTCTAGATCTGGTCTAGGATAAGTAGATAAAGGTGTAGCATACATTGTACTAGTATGTGACTGAGTCATCCAACCAGCTACACTCTGTACTTTTTTTTTTTTTATATTTTATTTATAACCAATACAGTATACATAAAAATAAAAATAAAAGGAAACAGTATGGATCTCTAACATCATAATCCTACTAGGACATCTACATACTTATCCCATATACCAAAATACAGATAAACATACAAAGAAAACAGCTTAAAACCGACTCATTACAGTTACAATAAACCCGTATACAAAAATTTCAGACACAAAAGGAATGCGTCTATAAACTGGCTAGATATATCTGTATACCATACAGCCAAAACTTACGTTAAGAACATAGCATGAAAAACCTATATCAGGGTGCTGACAGTCTATAAGTACATCTTGACATACAAAAACCTAGAACATAAACATAACCTAAAAAAAAAAACACACTTCATATGGCAAAGAACAATACCATTGTATAATACTATTACAAAGTACATTGAAATGACAATTAAAACAAAGTATCGAAAAGGGAACATACAACAAGCATGTTGAATACCTATAAACCTACACATCACATACACCACAGAATTATCTTTGTATAACACATTTAAGGACAAAAAGAAAAACCAAACATACTTAGATCATGCCTTGTGTCACCTCAAACCTTCAAACACACAAATACTGTGAGATGTACCCTCTCACACTTACACACAATGTAGTGCAACAACACTACTTACATATTATATTCAAATACCTTCTGAAAAACAATGTGAAAAACATATCTTACACAACTACCCCGACCAAACTCACATCATAAAAGAAACTTATTTATTATATTACCAAACATACCACACACGCTAACATCCATACACATGTCCATACTCAAGAAAACTAGCCCGCCGCAACCCCTTACTTGACACTTAAATCTCTTAAATCCTTCAACCTGAATCTACGATAACCTTCAGTAAATGCTGTCTCCCATCTTCCCCCATAAAGATCCCTATTGCGGCACTTTGTTCTATACATCGTGGCCCCTAACACTCTTATCCTTTCCTCGATCCCACCTCCCTCATTGCCCAAGAATATATATATAAAATCAGTGACCACATACGCAACCGCATTCACCACCTGCTGACTCCACCCACCTATATCTAAACTTAACACCCGCAACACCTGTAACCCTTCCCCACCCACTAACCTAACTACCCTACTTAGCCAGACCCTCACATCTTCTAAACAAGTACAAAAGTACACAGCGTGAAATATGGTTTCCGGACATCCACACGCTTTGCACTCCCCACCCTCCCTTAATCTCCTATTAAATAACACAACCCCAGACGGCAAAATCCCATGTAAAAACCTAAACATAACCTCCCTGACACTTGGTTTTACACGTAGTTGTTGAAGACATTTCCATACAGAACCCCATGCATACATAGGGTATGCCCCCTCAACTGCCGCCACCACAGACCCACCCCCCACCCTCTCAAGAACCTTCAATTTAAGCTGTTTGGGATCCCTTACCGTCAGTAAAATTCGCAACATAGCCTCCCCAAACATTAAATCCCTACCCCTCCACCACCGTTGCATATCCATGCGCAGTCTTTCAAGGCCCCCCCCGCTCACCCCCTCCCTCACAAACCCCCTTTTCAGAAACACACTCAACATACGTTTCTCAAGAGGTATAAGCCCCAGCCCCCCCTGGCTAACGGGAAGCGACACCACCCCTCTACTTAGCCAGTCACAACCCGATCCCCATATAAATCTGAATACTCGCAGTTGCAACCGTTGCACCTCACACCGTCGTAACGGATATATAGCCACCACGTGCCATAACTTGCTATACAACAGGACATTCGTGACTATAACCCTTTGATGCAACGTTAATTGCTCTGCCCTCAAACCTCCCAATCTTTTCAAAACTCCATCCACGGTGCGTCTCGAATTTGCCTCTTGTGCATCCCTATCATTCCGCATGTACACTATCCCACATATCAACAACTGATCTACCACACGCCACCCACCCTCAACAGTCTCACCATTATGTACGCTATCCCCTAGATCCAAATACTTGGACTTTACTACATTAATTTTCATCCCTGTAGCCTCACCAAAAACGTCTATCACCCTTCCTACCTTATGTAAATCCCTCACATCCCTCACCAAGACTGTCGTATCATCCACGTAACCCACTATACCCGCTTCCCCTTCTCGTGCAAAACCAACCCTCGCTCTCGCCATACTCCACCTAACTGCCCTATAAAAGGGTTCCTGAAGACATGCAAACAAAATTTGCGACAGAGGACATCCCTGTCGCAAACCCCTTCCCATCTGTATGCTATCACCTAGTCGTCCATTAACCTGTATTCTCATAACTGCACCCAGATACAAAGTTTTTGCCCAAGAAACTATTTCCCTCCCGAAACCCAACCAACGCATAAAACTCCATAATGCATCCCTTTCTACGCTATCATAAGCAGCTCTCCAATCCAGAGCCAAAACACCCCCTCCCCCCTCCCCCCTATGCTCTATAAAACTCCTAATAACTCCATGCCCTTCATACATTGATCTACCCGGTATGCCATATTGTCCTCTATCAATTACTTTACCTAAAACCTGTTTGATTCTGTTCCCTAATACCCTTGCAAATAACTTATAATCACCGCACATAAGCGATATTGCACGGTAATCTTCTACCGTTGTCTGTCCACCCTTCGGCACTAATACAACAACAGCAGTCCTTTGCTGCTCACCCATTGCCCCATCTTCCTTCATTACATTGAACAATCTGACTAAAAATCTCCTCAATACTTCCCAGTTCTTAACATAAAAATCATTAGGCAACCCGTCTACACCCGGTGCCTTACCTAAACTTGCACCTGCTATAGCTTGCCAAATTTCCCCTTCCGTAATCTGTCCTTCCAAAGTCTCCCTATCTCTACCATCAAGCTCGCATTGCACATAACCACCCATTTCCTTAAAGCATCATCTCGTATACCCACATGTTGTGCATATGACCTAAACCATACATCAAGATATCCACTCATACCTTCAGTCGACATCAATACCTGCCCTTCCCTATACCCTCCCATCCCACCATGAACAGTTAATCCCATCATCTCCGTCGCCGCTCTCCTCTTACGCTGTCCTCTCAATACACACGCCGATGGCCTATCACCCCATAACACCTCCTCCAACCCGCCCAAAACGCGTGCACCATCAAATCTTTCATTTTGCAAATCCCTAATGCTCTCCTTTATATCCCTCAATATCTCCCACCGGGTAACTAACCCTCCCTCGTTCGTAGCAAGCCCTCAACTGCCCCTCAAGATAAGATTGAAACCCATACTTTAACCTATTATATTCCCTCCCATTACGTACATAAAAATCCTTAATACCTGATTTCGCCACCGAGTCCCACCATCTAACCAGATCACCATTCCCAGGCGCTTCTGCCTCCAACCCCTCCCAAAACTGTTTAAATGACTGTCTATATTCTTCTTCATGCAGCAACTTTACATTTAACTTCCAATACCCCCTACCCCTTCGTGGCAACCCCTCCCAACCCAAATCCACCATAACACCCCTATGATCAGAAAATACCACATCCACACCCTCACCCTATGTATTACTACCCTTCTGGGGACGTACAAACGATCGAGCCTAGCAGCATACCCACGCCTAATAAATGTATGCTCTACCTCCCCCCCCCACAGATATCGATTAAACCCACCCCTGATAACAATTCTCCCAATGTTCCCATACAATGCCCCGCCCCCCTCGGTTCCACATCCTTACGCCTTATCACACAGTTCCAATCACCTCCTATCACGGCTACCCCTGGCAATCCACGCAAGTAGTAAACCAACACGTCCCTCACAAATTTATTCTTAACGCGTACGTCTCCCTCTGCCGGTCCATACACACACACCAACGTCATCGTACCTGACCCATAATCCATCCACACGTATCACCCTCCCCTCCCCCCCTTCACAATGCCTGACAACCAACGGGCTAGTTTCTTTACCAATATAGCCACACCGCCTTTCAATCTGACCGCATGTTCAACATCACCTTATATCCTTCCACCTTCAACTCATAACCATGTCTATAATTTATGCTCCTGCAAGAACACAACGTCAACACCATGACGCTCCAAAAACTCCCTAAACCACTCACACTTTCTCTGCGACCTCAAACCATTGATGTTCAATGTCAAGCACTTAAAACCGACAAAGGTGGTTTCCCTCTTGACACAACCTTTTTGTCACCTGATCGCCTCATTGCATTCTTATCCCCCCCCCCCTTTTTGTGCACTCTTACTCGATCCCTGTCCCTGAGTGTCTTTTGAACCCCTCTGCGTGACATCCGCCCATGTTTTCTTCCCTGAACGTTGTGCGGGCGTAAGCACTTCATCTGAATCATAAAGCACTGCTGCGCGCTTTCGCGTCGTACCGTCGACCTGCATCTCGTCATCAAGCTCATCATCACGATGAACCTCAACCTCCACCGTATTCACCGACAAGACAGCCTTGTCACACACCTTAGGACGAACTACCTTCGCCCCTCCGTCCTCCATAATAGTCCCAAGATCCAGGATCGTGCCTTCTTCCTGATACGGCCCCGTGCCCGAAATATCCACAAGGGTCGTCAATGCTTCCTCCTTGCTATCATTCACTTCTGCGATGATCTCCTCCAATGCCTGAACCACGTCCAAGGAAGGGTAGTCCCCCCCACTCGTAGCACCTGCCATCTTCTCTGCCTTCTCAACCTCCTCACTCCATGACGCACTCTGCGGAGTCAGTGTCGAAAAAGGCTGTTCTTGCTCCACTCTCCTCACCTCTACGTTTCTTCGTTGTTGTAGGTCGTTGTCTCCACGTCCTCTACCACATTGCGCTGCCAGGTGTTCATACGACCCACACAAACGACAAGTGCGTCGTTGCCCTGCGTATGTCACAAATACCTGAGTTCTGAATTCTTCCATCACCACATACGACGGTATAGGATGTCGTATCGTCATCTTTGCAGAGTACGTACCCTCAGGTATTTCCCATATACGTACCAGCTGACCATCTTCCGGCAGTAACCGTGTGTACGTCCCATATTTACTCATGGCAAACCTTTATGTCAGATGCATCCGCCTCAAATGGCACATTCCTGATCTTCACCCAAGTGAAGTAACTTGATACATCATGCATCCTCACCGTGACAGCATGATTCACAGGTATGGCCACTTCCTGAAACTTGTTAACCACTGTCTCATACATACTCGTCGAATTGAATTTAAGAAATATCCTCTTCGTGCCATTCAAGGCAAGTCCACAAATCTCTTCAGTAGCTACGCCGTAGGTGTCTCTAATTATTGCTGGTAGAAGTAGCTCCATAGACGGCCCAGTGATAGCTCCACTGGTTAATTCAATACAGACTGTATTGACTCTCCGGCGACAAGCCTGCGCCATGTTGTGAAAATATTACTGCACCCAGTCAACACCAGGGGGTAGCAGCAGCACACGTCCTCTCTACTCAAGGGCTGAGAGACGAATGAAACACTCTGTACTATTGTTTCAGTGAGGCGAGAAAGCGTGAGTGGAGGTTCACTAGCCTTAGATGTTCTTCTAGGTCATCAAATAGAGTCATACTTCCTAATTGTAACACTAGGCTTTCTGAATCTGAATCATAATCAGACATCTCTGTATGAACAGGAAACATATCTTTAATTAACGCTCTGACAGTTTCTGCGGTGTAATTCCTGTTATACGTCACACCGAGATATTTGGCTACTCGCCAACACGTCTGAAGTTTTAATGTACTTAACTCAGACAAAGTCAGAGTATCAATTAACTGTTTCACTTTGGCATACATCACGAAAATAATTGAACTACGAGAGAGTGATTATGGGAAACTATAATCCTGATAGGAATTTTAGTGTTGGTTGTCTTAGAGTTAGAGATTATAAACAGTATTTCCATCTCCTTGGATCAAGAGACTCAGTCAGGTACATACATCCACCTGGTATGTTGTGCAAGACTAAACTCAAAGTCTTCAGATTAGGAAAGTACTCAAAGTGTTTGATCATAGAGTTACTAGTATGTCAAACTGGACAAATTCTCCAACACCCATTTGTTACAAAAAACGCGATTCTAAAAGCTTAGAGATCTCCAATAAATACTAGAAAGGACTGCCCTTCTAGCATCCAGCCTGTTACTGGGTTTTCGTAACAAGTAGTCAGTATCCTTGTCCAATTATCCATTAGAATTCAGTATGATTCAATAGTGCTTCAGGATTACAACTGGTAGGCTACTAACTAGAGAAATTAAAATTTTATAAATTTATTATTTAAGTTGTCTAGGCGTATATCAAATTAAATTAAATTAATTATAATCACAGTAATTAAAATAATATCACTCACTTCTCTCGAGTACAGTATTATAGTGTTGAAAGCACATATCACATTTATAATTCTTAAGTACCGTCTGGTACATTAACATTTAATAAGATATTACAAATATGTACAAGTAATCTTGTGTGTATGTGTGTAAGTGCTCTAAGTAGTTCGCTATGTCTCACGACTCGACTAGACTTAAAGAAGTGACTGACAAAGTCCTCAAATAAACTAACTTCTTGACCAACTGGCAGTTAGAACAGTCTGCTTGAATAATAAAAAGAATGCTAAGCCCAATAGCAATATAACAAGCAACTGTGACACAGAATCAGGAACAAGGAGATAATATAACGACACTAAGGGACCATCTGCAGAACCTCCACAAAAGTCACAAAACTCCAATAATACTGAATCTAAGTTCAGCATAAGAAAATCCCGACTGTGACAGTACACAGAAACCAGTACAAGTTAGGTCAGAAGCTACAGCTCAGGACCTGAGTGGCTCAGAGTGTCTATGCGACACACAACTTCAGTTCCACGTCGAAAATCACTAAGCCTATACAATGTTCTGTGAACAGAGTTCTACAGAACTAACAAAGCTACAGAGACGATCCTCCAACAAGGGCCAATAAGGGAGATTTAAGCTCTTGTCAGGGATACGTCCAACCACCAAGCAAGTCTAGATCAGACTGAATACTTCAGGCGAGGTGAGGACACCCCCCTCGATCACGTGATAGCTCCGTGGGTCGCTGCCCAGCAAGAAGCCGGCAGTCTAACGAGCCACAAGCGATAATTACAGTAGTTAGACAATCAAGACTTGAACTGAGCACATAATATGAAACATCCTACCTAACAACATAACTAAGTCAAATAACAATTGTTGGAACCCCTGAATGGGTTGCAAAGATTATTATGTATTTATATAATATCTTTTCATATAATTTTATATTGCTTATATTTGCGATAATAGCTAAATCGTTAATGTATTGCTTTATATTATTATTTGACTGTTATGTTGTGAGGTAAGATGTAACATATTATGTGCTCAGTTCAAGTCTTGATTATCTAACTACTGTAATTATCGCTTGCGGCTCGTTAGACTTCCGGCTTCTCGTTGTTACTGAGCAGCAGCTGTCCACGGAGCTATCATGTGATCGAGGGGGGGTGTCCTCACCTCGCCTGAAGTATTCAGTCTGGTCTAGACTCTCTTGGTGGTTGGACAGATAGTCTGTCTCATTATTCTTATTAGTTCTGTAGAATTCTGTTCACAGAAAATTGTATAGACTTCTAACCTTATTTGTACTGGTTTCTGTGTATTATCACAGTCGGGGATTTTCTTATGCTGAACTTAGATTCAGTAGTATGAGAGTTTTGTGACTTTTGTGGAGGATCTGCAGATGGTCCCTACTTAGTGTCGTTATATTATCTCCTTGTTCCTGATTCTGTGTCGCAGTTGCTTGTTATATTGCTATTGGGCTTAGCATTCTTTTTATTGTTCAAGCAGACTGTTCTGGCTGCCAGTTGGTTACGAAGTCAGTTTATCTGAGGACTTTGTCAGTCACTTCTTTAAGTCTAGTCGAGTCTTGAGACATAGTGAACTACTTAGAGCACTTACACACATACACACTTACTTGTACATATTTGTAATATCTTATTAAATGTTAATGTACCAGACGGTACTTAAGAATTATAAATGTGATATGTGCTTTCAGCACAATAATATTGTACTCGAGAGAAGTGATATTATTTTGATTACTGTGATTAATTTAATTTAATTTAATTTAATTTGATAATATACCTCTAGACTTAATAAAATTATTAAATTTTGATTTCTCTAGTTAGTAGCCTACCAATTGTAATCCTGAAGCACTATTGAATAATACTGAATTCTAATGGATAATTGGACAAGGATACTGACTACTTGTTACGAAAACCTAGCAACAGGCTGTATGCTAGAAGGGCAGTCCTTTCTAGTATTCACTGGAGATCTCCAAGCTTTTAGAAACGCGTTTTTTGTAACAAATGGGGGCCTGTCCGGGATGCTCTTGATCCAAGGTGTTGGAGAAATTGTCTAGTTTGACATACTAGTAACTCTATGGTCAAACACTTTGAGTACTTTCCTAATCTGAAGACTTTGAGTTTAGTCTTGTACAACATATCAGGTGGATGTATGTACCTGACTGAGTCTCTTGATCAAAGGAGATGGAAATACTGTTTGAGTTCTAGCTCTAGGACAACCAACACTAAAATTCCTATTAGGATTATAGTTTCCCATAATCACTCTCTCGTAGTTCACTTATTTTCGTAATGTATGCCATAGTGAAACAGTTAATTGATACTCTGACTTTAAGTTAAGTACATTAAAACTTCAGACGTGTTGGCAAGTAGCCAAATATCTTGGTGTGACGTATAACAGGAATTACACCGCAGAAACTGTCAGAGCGTTGATTGAAGATATATTGTTTCCTGCTCATGCAGAGTAGTCTGATTATGATTCAGATTCAGAAAGCCTAGTGTCACAATTAGGAAGTATGACTCTATTTGATGAAGAAAGAGCAACTAAGGCAGAAATGAGCCTAGTGTCTGAGCCTAGTGTAGCTCAGTTCTCGCTCACGCCTTCCCTCCTAACTGTTAGCTTGACGCTGCCACATACTAGTACAGTGGATGCTACACCAACATCTACTTATCCTAGACCAGATGTAGACTCTCTAGAGACGGCTGGACGAAGTGTCCGACCTAAGGACCGTCCAGACCATGTTAATTCCCTTACTCCTCCATTACCCACTGGTCCTATCTCTCAGGAACAGTTTGAGAGGTATTAACGCCTCATTATGTTGCAGACTGCACAAATAGAGGCACAGAGGAAATTAAACGAAGATTTCCAAAGAGAAAATGTTCGTCTGGGAAGACAACAGACTGATATATCACAGGACCCATTTAATGTGCAGAAAGCTGCATCAATGGTTCCTAAGTTTTTTGAGAGTAACTTAGACACCTATTTTGATGTGTTTGAGAACCAGGCTCGTGCTTTGAACTGGCCACGTAAGCAATGGGCTACAGTGTTGCATACAGCTTTGACAGGAAGAGCTCAACTTGTACTGCTGCTTTACCATTTGCCAAGTACATTAGTTATGACGCTGTCAAACAAACTGTTCTAGACACATATAACTTGTTGCCTGTAAGTTATCAAAGCGCATTTCGTACATTACAACGACGACAAGATCAAACTTGTGTAGAGTTTGCTTGTGAGAAAAAAGTTGCATTTGAGAGAGGGTGTAGGTCTGCCAAGTGTAACAACTACGACAGCCTTGTTCAGTTGTTACTACACGAAGAGTTTAACAACTGTATGTCTCCTGACATACAAGAATATCTGATCGATCATACTACCTCGGATATTCTGGAAACTGCAGCATTAGCAGAGAATTACGAGATTTCTCACAAACTTGTACGTACTAAAACACAGAGAAACAAGTTAACTAAAAATTGTCCTAGAAGTTGGCAACTTAAATCAGCTGCTCATTGCCGGGCCTGATGTACCTGCTACTGTAACTTCTCGTACCTTTACCAGGAAAACTCACAATCCTGGATCTGTCTCTGTGGCTAGACAGAAATCTGATATCGAGAAGAAAAAAGTTAAATGTACCTATTGTAACAGAAAAGGACATGCTAGAGAGTATTGCTATAAGTCGTATCCTCTTCCGAGCAACAAAGGCACCAAAATCCTAGTAATACCTCTGATCCTACTGTTTTAGATAATGTTACTCAGAACAGATGACAAGTGTCAGAAAGTGTATCTGACGAAAAGATTCGTTCAGCCATGAGTCCTTACTTTTCGAGAGGTAAAGTAGGATTTGACGAATCACTTCTAACTGAGATAGTTACTTTCAGAGACACTGGCAGTTATCTCACGTTGAGAGAAGATGCACTGCGCATAACTGATGATACCTATTGCAAGATAGATGTATTGTTAGAAGCCTTTGGAGGGGCTGTTATACAAGTGCCTCTGCACAAAGTTTATATTCAAACAAGCTATTATACTGGTTATATTTCAGTGGGTTTATCCAGTGGTGTATTTCCCATCAGGTCAGTGGACTTGTTGATAGGGAACGATATCCTTCATGCTGGTATATGTAAAGAACCACTTGTGATTGATAATAACACTGGTGATAATTATGCCATTGAAGCTTGTAGAGAAAAGCCTGTTTTATTTATTCTCAGCGCAATTACTAGAGCTATGTCAAAGATACAACAAGCATCCTTGTCTCCTGTTGAGTTAGTTGATGAAAATGATTTGGGGTTGAATATGTTGTTTAGTGACGCTCTGCGCCCAGGGTCATTAACACTAACTCCCCCCAGTCATCAACCTAGTCAGGACACTACTGACGTTAAATTTCTAACTCATAATGATTTAATCAAGGATCAGTTTGTTGATCAATCACTGGAAAGACTGAGAGATATAGCAGTTACTGAGAGTGAAGCAAAGGATCTCGATAATTGTTAATATTATAGTAACGGTGTACTGATGGAGAAAAATACATGTAAGTTGTCAGCTGATAGTGTTTCCACCACAGACAAACATCTCGTAGTGTTACCAGTTACATTTCGTGAACAAGACATTGATTTTGCTCGCAATAGTCCCATTGGAGGACATTTGGGTGTCAAAAAGACACTCGGTAAACTGGCAAAACATTTTACTTGGCCAAAGGTGAAGGAAACAGTAGCTGATCATGTGCGACGTTGCCACGTGTGTCAAGTGACAGGCAAGCCAGCGCACACTCCTCCACCTACACCTCTCACTATGTTCACTAGTAGCAAAGTTCAGTTCAACTGGACTAGAGATTGCTCAGACTCGTTCAAAAGGTTGAAGCGCTTGCTATCCTCTGCTCCTGTGTTGAGGAGTCCTAATTTCAATCTTCCCTTCTTTTTACATATAGATGCGAGTGGTTATGCAGTGGGCACTGTGCTGCTCCAACAGTCAACATCCACTGACATTCTCCATCCTATATGTTACTATTCATCTAAGCTTAAACGACACCAGAAAAATTATGCCTCTATTGAGAAAGAGGCTCTAGCTCTTGTGGTGTCCTTGGAACATTTTGACGTGTATTTGGGCACTTCCCCATTTAAAATTAACGTTTTTTCAGACCAGAATCCACTCACTTATATTAACACTATGAAAAGTAAAAACGCTAGGATCATGAGGTGGGCCCTCAGAATCCAACCTTATTCTATTAGTATAAAACACATAAGTGGTCATTGTAATGTAATTGCTGACGCTCTGTCACGTCCTTAATAATTAGCAGTTACTTTAAATTAACGTAATTTTATGCCCAAATACCTTTTGTTACTTGCTATGTCAAATTCAGAAGAGTAACTTAATCCCACCAGCCCATATTAACTATGTATACTCATGTCATGTCTAATTATTATATTTATATATTCACAGTATTGTTGAGTGTAAGGAGACCTAAGCTGAGTGTTGAGTGGGTAGTGTGGTGTGGGCGATGGTACTGCGTGATGCAACACTGTCCTGCCGCAGACCCCCCTCCTCACTACACACCTTAAGCTGTTTCATACTCAGATGTCCATACTACATAGCATTCCACAACCACTACTTAGGAGTGGAATGCATTCTCCTCTACTATGATCGAGCCTCAACGTGTCAGGCTCGTCTGCGCTATCCTGTCTCTACACTGATGTACATAACCACGAGTATGCAGAGATACGATACTGTGTACTGCCCTAGTACTAGGGGCATATCCTAGTGACAAATGCTGTGAAATGATAGAAGTGCTTGGCACAAGAGAGACTCTGATTAATGTTTATATTAAATTGTATTGATATGAGTAATCAGTAATAATGTGAAAGACATTAATGCAACTCCTAGTGCGACCGCTTGTCGTGTTGGGGGGGGGGGTTGCAACCCCTGAATGGGTTGCAATGATTATTATGTATATATATAATATCTTTTCATATAATTTTATATTGCTTATATTTGCGATAATAGCTAAATCGTTAATGTATTGCTTTATATTATAATTTGACTGTTATGTTTTGAGGTAAGATGTAACATATTATGTGCTCATTTCAAGTCTTGATTGTCTAACTACTGTAATTATCGCTTGTGGCTCGTTAGACTGCCGGCTTCTCGTTGTTACTGAGCTGCAGCTGTCCACGGAGCTATCACGTGATCGAGGGGGGTTGTCCTCACTTCGCCTGAAGTATTCAGTCTGGTCTAGACTCTCTTGGTGGTTGGACAGATAGTCTGTCTCATTATTTTTGTTAGTTCTGTAGAACTCTGTTCACAGAACATTGTATAGACTTAGTGATTTTCGACGTTGTACTGAGGTTGTGTGTCTCATAGACACTCGAAACATCTCAGGTCCTGCCCTGTAGCTTCTGACCTAATTTGTACTGGTTTCTGTGTATTATCACAGTTGGGGATTTTCTTATGCTGAACTTAGATTCAGTAGTATGGGAGTTTTGTGACTTTTGTGGAGGATCTGCAGATGGTCCCTACTTAGTATCGTTATATTATCTCCTTGTTCCTGATTCTGTGTCGCAGTTGCTTGTTATATTGCTATTGGGCTTAGCATTCTTTTTATTGTTCAAGCAGACTGTTCTGACTGCCAGATGGTTAAGAAGTTAGTTTATCTGAGGACTTTGTCAGTCACTTCTTTAAGTCTAGTCGAGTCGTGAGACATAGCGAACTACTTAGAGCACTTACACACATACACACAAAATTACTTGTACATATTTGTAATATCTTATTAAATGTTAATGTACCAGACGGTACTTAAGAATTATAAATGTGATATGTGCTTTCAGCACAATAATATTGTACTCGAGAGAAGTGATATCATTTTGATTACTGTGATTAATTTAATTTAATTTAATTTGATAATATACCTCTAGACTTAATAAATTTATTAAATTTTGATTTCTCTAGTTAGTAGCCTACCAATTGTAATCCTGAAGCACTATTGAATCATACTGAATTCTAATGGATAATTGGACAACGATACTGACTACTTGTTACGAAAACCCAGTAACAGGCTGGATGCTAGAAGGGAAGTCCTTTCTAGTATTACCTGGAGATCTCTAAGCTTTTAGAATCGCGTTTTTTGTAACAACAATATAAAGCAATACATTTACGATTTAGCTATTATCGCAAATATAAGCAATATAAAATTATATGAAAAGGTAATAATTATATATATACATAATCATTATATACATTATATATTTTGCAACCCATTCAGGGGTTGCGACAAGGTCACAATTGGAAGTTGAAGACACAGATGAGTCAGAGAGATATTAGGAAGTATTTTTCAGTCATAGAGTAGTCAGGCAGTGGAATAGCCTAGAAAGTGACGTAGTGGAGGCAGGAACCATACATAGTTTTAAGACGACGTATGAAAAAGCTCATAGAGCGGGGAGAGAGAGGATCCAGTAGCAACTGGTGAAGAGGTGGGGCCAGGAGCTAAGACTCGACCCCTGCAACCACAGATAGGTGAGTACACACACACACACAAACACACACAAACACACACTCACACACACACACACACCCTCTCTCTCTCCTTCTACCTTTCCCTTCTCTCTTCTCTCACAAAAAAAGAAAAAATGGTGGGGACTCACAGGAACCAAGGATCAGATGAGAATGGTTCTGGTAGGGAGGAATGGATGAAGGAGCAATGGAAAAGGATGGAACAAGAATGGGAGAGAAAATTAGGAGAGCTTTCTGAAAAAATGGAGAAAGAGCACTCTGTGAAATTGGAAAAGAGGTTGGAGAAGGAGACAAAGAATTGGGAGGCACAAGTGGAAACTGCAGTAGCCGAGATAAGGGTCCGAGAAGTTGAGATAAATAGGCTGAAGCGAGTTACAGGGGCAGTGACCAGAGAAGACACAGCATATGAAGCTGCGAGGCCGAACAGGAAGTAAGGAATTATGAATTATGCTAAGGTCATATCAGCCTGCCAAGGAGGGCCAAGGAGTGAAAGGGAAGAACAGGTGGTTGCAGATGGAGAGGGTGATAGGTCGAATGCTGAGGCACAACCATGCTATCAAGAGCCACTGGAAAAATCAAGGGAGAAACTGACCACATACAGGCAGGATCCAGAGTCACAAAGGGTGAGGCAATGGGAGGAGGGAAGGGCAAAATCAGTGTTTATCCATGGGCTTCAGGAGAGATAGGAAAGGACACACACTGAAAGGCAGCAGGAAGAAAGAAAGGAGATTGAGAAAATCATCACGGAAATAGGTGAAGAGATGGACGAGATTGTAAATTTTCAGAGAATAGGGAGGTACTCGAAGGAGAGAAACCGACCAATCAAGCTGATTCTCAGGACGGAAACAGTGCGGAACAGGATCCTCCAAGAGAAACCACGATTGAAATACTCGGAAGAGTAGAAGAGGGCGTTCCTAGACAGAGACAGAACACAACAGAACGACAGCAGCTGAGGGTGAGGACAAAAAAGCGAAAGGAGCTAGGAAAAGAGACAAGGATGGAACCAGCAGAGGTCAGTCAGAGCAGAACAGAACAGCAAGGGCAAGCACACACACAACTATTCTCAGAACCATACAACCTATCACACCATCCCAACACACACTACAATCCATACCCACAGCCTCCACCCAACACCGAGCTATAGAATCCCACAGTATGCTATCAGGTCTCCCACCCTCACAGGCCCCCCAAACCACAGTGTTGGAAAGGAAACTGAAGGTATGGTACACAAACGCTGATGGAATAACAAATAAGTGGGAGGAGTGGCATGAAAGAGTCAAAGAGGCATCACCGGACATCATGGCTCTCACAGAAACCAAGCTTACAGGTATGATAACAGATGCCATCTTTCCAACGGGATACCAATTCCTGAGGAAAGACAGAGGGAACAGGGGGGGTGGAGGAGTGGCATTGCTGATCAAAAATCGCTGGAATTTTGATGAGCTGGAGAGAGGAGACAGCGGAGAAGAAAGTGATTACATAGCGGGAACGCTTCACTCTGGAGGTCCCAAGGTGGTAATAGCAGTGATGTATAACCCAACACAGAACAGCAGGAGGCCAAGGCAAGAGTACGACGAGAGCAATAGAGCGATGGTTGACACACTGGCTAGAGTGGCCAGAAGAGCTCATGCATGCAGGGCAAAGCTCCTGATCATGGGTGACTTTAACCACAAGGAGATCGATTGGGAGAACTTGGACCCGCATGGGGGCCAAGATACATGGAGGGCTAAGATGATGGAGGTGGTACTGGAAAACTTCATGTACCAACACGTAAGGGACACTACAAGAGAGAGAGGAGAGGATGAACCAGCAAGGCTGGACTTAGTATTCACCTTTAGTAGTGCAGATATCGAGGACATTACATATGAAAGACCCCTTGGGGCCAGTGACCATGTGGTTTTAAGCTTCGAATACACAGTAGAGCTATAAGTGGAGGGAGAAGCAGGAAGGCCAGGACGAATGAAGCCAAACTACAAGAAAGGGGACTACACAGGAATGAGGAACTTCCTGAACGGGGTTCAGTGGGACAGAGAACTGGCAGGGAAGCCAGTTAATGAGATAAAGGAATATGTAGCAACAAAATGCAAGGAGGCTGAGGAGAGGTTTGTACCCAAGGGTAACAGGAATAATGAAAAAGCCAGGATGAGCCCATGGTTTACCCAAAGGTGCAGGGAGGCAAAAACCAAGTGTGCTAGGGAATGGAAGAAATATAGAAGGCAAAGGACCCAGGAGAATAAGGAGAGCAGTCGTAGAGCCAGAAACAAATATGCACAGATAAGAAGGGAGGCCCAAAGACAACATGAAAATGACATAGCAGCGAAAGCCAAATCTGACCCAAAACTGTTGTACAGCCACATCAGGAGGAAAACAACAGTCAAGGACCAGTAATCAGGCTAAGGAAGGAAGGAAGGAGGAGAGACAACAAGAAATGACCGTGAAGTATGTGAGGAACTCAACAAGAGATTCAAAGAAGTGTTCACAGAGGAGACAGAAGGGGCTTCAGAAAGACGGAGAGGTGGGGCACCCCACCATGTGCAGGACACAGTGCACACAACCGAGGAAGAAGTGAAGAGGCTTCTGAGTGAGCTAGATACCTCAAAGGCAATGGGGCCAGATAACATCTCCCTATGGGTATTGAGAGAGGGAGCAGAGGCGCTATGTGTACCCCTAACAACAATATTCAATACATCTATCGAAACAGGGAGATTGCCTGAGGCATGGAAGACAGCAAATGTAGTCCCAATCTTTAAAAAAGGAGACAGACATGAAGCATTAAACTACAGACCAGTGTCACTGACATGTATAGTATGCAAAATCATGGAGAAGATTATCAGGAGAAGAGCGGTGGAACACCTAGAAAGGAATGATCTCATCAACAGCAGCCAACATGATTTCAGGGACGGGAAATCCTGTGTCACAAACCTACTGGAGTTCTATGACATGGTGACAGCAGTAAGACAAGAGAGAGAGGGGTGGGTGGATTGCATATTCTTGGACTGCAAGAAGGCGTTTGACACAGTTCCACACAAGAGATTGGTGCAAAAACTGGAGGACCAAGCAGGGATAACAGGGAAGGCACTACAATGGATCAGGGAATACTTGTCAGGAAGACAGCAGCGAGTCATGGTACGTGGCGAGGTGTCAGAGCGGGCACCTGTGACCAGCGGGGTCCCACAGGGGTCAGTCCTAGGACCAGTGCTGTTTCTGGTATTTGTGAACGGTATGACGGAAGGAATAGACTCTGAGGTGTCCCTGTTTGCAGATGACGTGAAGTTGATGAGAAGAATTCACTCGATCGAAGACCAGGCAGAACTACAAAGGGATCTGGACAGGCTGCAGACCTGGTCCAGCAATTGGCTCCTGGAGTTCAATCCCACCAAGTGCAAAGTCATGAAGATTGTGGAAGGGCAAAGAAGACCGCAGACGGAGTACAGTCTAGGGGTCCAGAGACTACAAACTTCACTCAAGGAAAAAGATCTTGGGGTGAGTGTAACACCAGGCACATCTCCTGAAGCGCACATCAATCAAATAACTGCTGCAGCATATGGGCGCCTAGCAAACCTCAGAACAGCATTCCGACATCTTAATAAGGAATCATTCAGGACCCTGTACACCGTGTATGTTAGGCCCATATTGGAGTATGCGGCACCAGTTTGGAACCCACACCTAGCCAAGCACGTAAAGAAACTAGAGAAAGTGCAAAGGTTTGCAACAAGACTAGTCCCAGAGCTAAGAGATATGTCCTACGAGGAGAGGTTAAGGGAAATCAACCTGACGACACTGGAGGACAGGAGAGATAGGGGGGACATGATAACGACAGACAAAATACTGAGAGGAATTGACAAGGTGGACAAAGACAGGATGTTCCAGAGATTGGACACAGTAACAAGGGGACACAGTTGGAAGTTGAAGACACAAATGAATCACAGGGATGTTAGGAAGTATTTCTTCAGCCACAGAGTTGTCAGGAAGTGGAATAGTTTGGGAAGCGATGTAGCGGAGGCAGGATCCATACATAGCTTTAAGCAGAGGTATGATAAAGCTCACGGTTTAGGGAGAGTGACCTAATAGCGATCAGTGAAGAGGCGGGGCCAGGAGCTCGGACTCGACCCCCGCAACCTCAACTAGGTGAATACAGACACACACACACACACACACACACACAATTTACTGCCTTATTATCAGTTCAGAACTTAAATGTGAAATAAAAGAATTGTTACTATTGCTGTGTTATGATCTTCCTTACAATCACTGGTGCCTCTCCTGACCCTCATGTTGTGCCAGACTGAGGCAGCAGCAGGTCATGTTGTGCCAGACTGAGGCAGCAGCAGGTCATGTTGTGCCAGACTGAGGCAGCAGCAGGTCATGTTGTGCCAGACTGAGGCAGCAGCAGGTCATGTTGTGCCAGACTGAGGCAGCAGCAGGTCATGTTGTGCCAGACTGAGGCAGCAGCAGGTCATGTTGTGCCAGACTGAGGCAGCAGCAGGTCATGTTGTGCCAGACTGAGGCAGCAGCAGGTCATGTTGTGCCAGACTGAGGCAGCAGCAGGTCATGTTGTGCTTGACTGATGCAGGAGCAGGTCAGGTTGTGCCAGACTGAGGCAGCAGCAGGTCATGTTGTGCCTGACTGAGGCAGTAGCAGGTCATGTTGTGCCAGACTGAGGCAGCAGCAGGACATGTTGTGCCTGACTGAGGCAGCTGCAGGTCATGTTGTGCCAGACTGAGGCAGCAGCAGGTCATGTTGTGCCAGACTGATGCAGCAGCAGGTCATGTTGTTCCTGACTGAGGCAGCAGCAGGTCATGTTGTGCCAGACTGAGGCAGCAGCAGGTCATATTGTGCCAGACTGATGCAGCAGCAGGTCATGTTGTGTCAGACTGAGGCAGCAGCAGGTCATTTTGTGCCAGACTGAGGAAGCAGCAGGTCATGTTGTGCCAGACTGAGTGTTACAAAAAACGAGATTTCTTGAAAGCTTAGAGATCTCCAGTGAATACTAGAAAGGACTGCCCTTCTAGCATTCTGCCTGTTACTGGGTTTTCGTAACAATTAGTCAGTATCCTTGTCCAATTATCCATTAGAATTCAATAAGAATTAATAGTGCTTCAGGATTACAACTGGTAGGCTACTAACTACAGAAATTAAAATTTAATAAATTTATTAATAATTAAGTTGTCTAGGCGTATATCAAATTAAATTAAATTAATATCAACAAAATTAGAATAATCACTTCTCTCGTGTACAGTAGTATTGTGCTGACAGCACATATCACATCTTTGTCTTAAGTACCGTCTTGTACATAAACATTTAATAATACAATATACAAATAAGTTTGTGTATATGTGTAAGTGCTCTAAGTAGTTCGCTATGTCTCACGACTCTACTAGACTTAAATAAGTGACTGACAAAGTCCTCTCATGAACTAATTTCTTGACCAACTGGCAATAAGAACAGTCTGCTTGAACAATATAAAGAATGCTAAGCCCAATAGCAATACAACAAGCAACTTCGACACAGAATCAGGAACAAGGAGATAATATAACGACACTAAGTAGGGACCATCAGCAGATTCTCCACAAAAGTCACAAAAATCCCATACTACTGAATCTAAGTTCAGCATAAGAAAATCCCCGACTGTGACAGTACACAGATACCAGTACAAGTTAGGTCAGAAGCTACAGCTCAGTATCTGAGTTGCTCAGAGTGTCTATGCGGCACACAACCTCAGTACAACGTCGAAAATCACTAAGTCTATACAATGTTCTGTGGACAGAGTCTCCAGAACCAACACCAATAATAAGACAGAGACGATCTTCCAACAAGGGCCAACAAGGGAGATTTAGGCACATCTTGTCAAGAAAACGTCCAACCACCAAGCGACTCTAGACCAGACTGAATACTTCAGGTGAGGTGTGTACACCCCCCTCGATCACATGATAGCTCCGTGGACAGTTGCTGCCCAGCAACAATGAGAAGCCAGGAGAGTAACGAGCCACCAGCGATAATTACAGTAGTTAGACAATCAAGACTTGAACTATATAGGAGCACATAATATATGAAAGTTGCATCCTACCTAAGAAAAGTAACTAAGTCAAATAATAATATAAAGCAATATATTTACGATTTAGCTATTATCGCCAATATAAGCAATATAAAATTATATTAAAAGGTAATATACATTATATACATATACATAATATACATCATATACATTGTAACCCATTCAGGGGTTGCAACACCCCCCCAACACGACAAACGGTCTCACTAGGAGATGCGTTATTGTCTTTCACATTATTACTGATTTCTCATGTCACTTTAATAATACAATTTAATATAAAATTAAGTCAGTCACTCTTGTGCCAAGCACTTCTATAATTTCACAGTGTCTATATCACTAAGTTCTTCCCCTAGTACTAGGGCAGTACACAGTATCATGTCTCTGCATACTCGTGGTTATGTACATTAGTGTAGAGAGAGGATAGCGTGGACAAGCATGACACGTTGAGGCTCGATCATAGTAGAGGAGACTGCATATAAACAATAGTCTTGTGTGATAGACAGGAGACGACATTCCACTCTTAAGTAGTGGTAGCGGAATGCTATGCAGTATGGACATCTGAGTATGAAACAGCTTAAGGTGTGTAGTGAGGGGGGGGTCTGCGTCAGGAGTGTTCCGCCACTCGGTAACATCCCCCACACAACACTACACTCTCAACACTCGGCTTCTGTCTCCAATTGTCTCCTCCTCACACACATATCACTACTGTGAATATATAAATATAATAATTAGACAAGATATGAGAATACATAACTATCATGGGCTGGAGAGATTAAGTTACTTTACTGAATTTGACATAGCAAGTAACAAAAGGCATTTGGGCATAAAATTACGTTAATTTAATGTAACTGATAATTACTAAGGACGTGACAGAGCGTCAGCAATTACATTACAATGACCACTTATATGTTTTATACTAATAGAATAAGGTTGGATTCTGAGTGCCCACCTCATGATCCTAGCATTTTTACTCTTCATAGTATTTATTTAAGTGAGTGGATTGTGGTCTGAAAAAACGTCAATTTTAAATGGGGAAGTGCCCAAATACACTTCAAAATGTTCCAAGGACACCACAAGAGCTAGAGCCTCTTTCTCAATAGTGGCATAATTTCTCTGGTGTCGTTTGAGCTTTGATGAATAGTAACATATAGGATGGAGAATGTCAGTGGATGTTGACTGTTGGAGCAACACAGTACCCACTGCATAACCACTCGCATCTATATGTAAAAAGAAGGCAAGATTGAAATTAGGACTCCTCAACACTGGAGCAGATGAAAGCAGACGCTTCAGCCTTTTGAACAAATCTGAAAAATTTCTAATCCAGATGAACTGAACTTCGCTACTAGTGAACACAGTGAGAGGTGGAGGTGTGAGTGCTGGCTTGCCTGTCCTTTGACACACGTGGCAACGTCGCACATGATCAGCTACTGTTTCCTTCATCTTTGGCCAAGTAAAATGTTTTGACAGTTTACCGAGTGTTTTCTTGACAACCAAATGGCCTCCTATGGGACTATTGTGAGCAAATTCAATATCTTGTTAATGAAATGTAACTGGTAACACTACGAGATGTTTGACTGTGGTGGAAACACTTTCAGCTGACAACTTGCATGTATTTTTCTCCATCAGTACACCGTAACTATAATAGTAACAATTTCGAGATCCTTTGCTTCACTCTCAGTAACTGCTATGTCTCTCAGTCTTTCCAGTGACTGATCAACAAACTGATCCTTGATTAAATCATCATGAGTTAGAAATTTAACGTCAGTTGGGTCCTGACTAGGTTGATGGCAGGGGGGAGTGAATGTTAATGATCCTGGGCATAAAGCGTTACTAAACAACATATTTAAGCCCAAATCATTGTCATCCACTAACTCAACAGGAGACAGGGATGGTTGCTGAATATTTGACATAGCTCAAGTGATTGTGCTGAGAGGAAATAAAATAGGCTTCTCTCTACAAGCTTCAATGGCATAATTATCATCAGTGTTATTATCAATCACAAGTGGTTCCTTACATATACCAGCATGAAGCATATCGTTCCCTATCAACAAGTCCACTGACCTGATAGGAAATACACCACTGGATATACCCACTGAAATATAACTAGTATAATAGCTTGTTTCAATGTAAACTTTGTGCAGAGGTACTTTTATAACAGCTCCACCATAGGCTTCTAACAATACATCTATCTTGCAATAGGTATCATCAGTTATGGGCAGTACATCTCTCAATAATGTGAGATAACTGCCAGTGTCTCTGAAAGTAATTATCTCAGATGTGATTTGTCAAATCCTACTTTACCTCTCGATAAGTAAGGACTCATCGCTGAACGAATCTTTTCGTCAGATACACTTTCTGACGCTAGTCATCTGTTCTGAGTTACATTATCTAAAACAGCAGGATCAGAGGTATTACTAGGATTTTGGCGCCTTTGTTGCATGGAAGAGGATACGGCTTGTGCGGGGGCACCAGCCGCACGACTGTTGCTTGTATCTCTTTCTAACTTATAGCAATACTCTCTAGCACGTCCTTTTCTGTTACAATAGGTACATTTAACTTTCTTCTCTATATCAGATTTCTGTCTAACCACAGAGACAGATTCAGTATTGTGAGTTTTCCTGGTAATGGTACGAGAAGTTACAGTAGCAGGTACATCAGGCCGGCAATGAGCAGCTGATTAAGGGTGCCAATTTCTAGGAAAATTTTTTGTAACCTTGTTTCTCTGTGTTTTAGTACGTACAAGTTTGTGAGAAATCTCGTAATTGTCTGCTAATGCTGCAGTTTCCAGAATATCCGAGGTAGTATGATCGATCAGATATTCTTGTATGTCTACAGACATACAGTTGTTAAACTCTTCGTGAAGTAACAACTGAACTAGGCTGTCATAGTTGTAACATTTCGCAGATCTACACCAACTCTCAAATGCAACTTTTTTCTCACGAGCAAACTCTACACAAGTTTGATCTTCTCGTCGTTGTAACGTACGAAATGCACGTTGATAACTTACAGATAACAAGTTATATGTGTCTAGAATAGTTTGCTTGACAGCATCATAACTAATGTACTTGGCAAATGGTAAAGCAGCAGTACAAGTTTGAGCTCTTCCTGTCAAAGCTGTGTGCAACAAGGTAGCCCAGTGCTTACATGGCCAGTTCATAGCACATGCCTGGTTCTCAAACACATCAAAATAGGTGTCTAAGTCACTCTCAAAAAACTTAGGAAACATTGATGCAGCTTTCTGCACATTAAATGTGTCATGTGATCTATCAGTCTGTTGTCTTCCAAGACAAACATTTTCTCTCTGGAAATCTTCTATCATTTTCCTCTGTGCCTCTATTTGTGCAGTCTGCAATATAATGAGGCATTCCATCCTCTCAAACTGGTCCTGAGAGATAGGACCAGTAGGTAATGGAGGAGTAAGGAATCTAACGAATGAGTCTGGACGGTCCTTAGGTCGAGCACCTCGTCCAGTCATCCCTAGAGAGTCTAGATCTGGTTTAGGATAAGTAGATACAGGTGTAGCATACACGGTACTAGTATGAGGCTGAGTCATACTACCAGCTATACTCTGTACTATTGTTTCAGTGAGACGGGGAGGTGTGAGCGAGAACAAAATTTCACTAGGTCAATCACTTCTGCCTTAGTTGCTCTTTCTTCTACGTCATCAAATAGTCATACTTCCTAATTGTGACACTAGGCTTTCTGTATCTGAATCATAATCAGACATCTCTGTATGAGCAGTAAACAATATATTTTAAATTAAACACTCTGGCAGTTTCTGTGGCGTAATTCCTGTTATACGTCACACCCCCTCAAGGAAGGTTCCTTGATGTTGGTGAGGGGCTCTTGATTTAGAGAATTGGATCTGTGCTCCAGTTCCCCGAATTAAGCCTGAATGCCTTCCACATCCCCCCCCCAGGCGCTGTATAATCCTCCGGGTTTAGCGCTTCCCCCTTGATTATAATAATAATAATAATATACGTCACACCGAGATATTTGGCTACTCGCCAACACATCTGAAGTTTTAATGTACTCAACTCAAAGTCAGAGTATGAATTAACTGTTTCACTTTGGCATACATCACGAAAATAAGTGTACTACGAGAGAATGATTATGGAAAACTATAATCCTAATAGCAATTTTAGTGTTGGTTGTCTTAGAGCGAGAGCTCATAAACAGTATTTTCATCTCCTTGGATCAAGAGACTCAGTCAAGTAAATACATCCACCCAGTATGTTGTACAAAACAATACTCAAAGTCTTCAGATTAGGAAAGTACATAAGAACATAAGAAAGGAGGAACGCTGCAGGAGGCATGCTGGCCCATACTAGGCAGGTCCTTTACAATTCATCCCACTAACAAAACATTTGCCCAACCCAATTTTCAATGCCACCCAAGAAACAAGCTCTGATGTGAAAGTCCCACTCAAATCCAACCCCTCCCACTCATGTACTTATCCAACCTAGATTTGAAACTACCCAAAGTCCCAGCCTCAATAACCCAACTAGGTAGACTGTTCCACTCATCAACTACCCTATTTCCAAACTAATACTTTCCTATGTCCTTTCTAAATCTAAACTTATCTAATTTAATCCATTACTGCGGGTTCTCTCTTGGAGAGAATCTCAAGACCTTATTAATATCCCCTTTATTAATACCTATCTTCCACTTATACACTTCGATCAGGTCTCCCCTCATTCTTCGTCTAACAAGTGAATGTAACTTTAGAGTCTTCAATCTTTCTTCATAAGGAAGATTTCTAATGCTATGTATTAATTTAGTCATCCTACGCTGAATGTTTTCTAACGAATTTATGTCCATTTTGTAATATGGAGAACCAGAATTGAGCTGCATAATCTAGGTGAGGCCTTACTAATGATGTATAAAACTGCAGTATGACCTCTGGACTTCTGTTGCTTACACTTCTTGATATAAATCCCCGTAATCTATTTGCCTTATTACGTACGCTTAGGCATTGCAGTCTTGGTTTAAGGTTGCTGCTCACCATAACCCCCAAGTCCTTTTCGCAATCTGTATGGCTAAGTTCTACATCTAAGTTCTAGGGTTATGGGCACTCCCAAGCTTCAGAACCTTGCATTTATCTACATTGAACTGCATCTGCCACTTTTCTGACAAAGAATAGAGTTTGTTTAAATCCTCCTGAAGTTCCATAACATCTACCTTTGAATCAATTATCCTACCTATCTTTGTGTCATCGGCGAATTTGCTCATATCACTAGTAATTCCCTCATCAAGATCATTGATATATATTATAAACAACAACGGGCCCAAGACTGATTCCTGTGGAACGCCACTTGTTACGGATCCCCACTCGGACTTAACCCCATTTATGGACACTCTCTGCTTCCTGTCAGTGAGCCATGACTCGATCCACGAGAGCACTTTTCCCCCAATGCCATGAGCTGCCACTTTCTTTGACAGTCTATGGTGCGGAACTCTATCAAAAGCCTTACTAAAATCTAAGTAAATAATATCAACTTCTTTATTGTGGTCAACAGCCTCAAAAGCTTTACTGAAGAAAGTTAATAAATTAGTTAGACAAGACCGGCCTCTTGTGAATCCATGCTGAGTATCATTAATCAAGCTATGCTTATCGAGATGGCTTCTTATAATCTCAGCTATAATTGACTCTAGTAATTTGCCTACAATTGAGGTCAGGCTTATTTGGCGGTAATTTGACGGTACGACTTGTCCCTGTTTTAAAAATAGGAATACATTAGCCATCTTCCACATATCAGACACTACACCTTTTTTAAGAGATAAATTAAAAATATTAGTTAATGGTTCACAGAGTTCCATTTTGCATTCCTTAAGAACCCTTGAAAAAACCTCATCAGGACCCGGCGACTTATTTTGCTTCAGTCTGTCTGCTTCACAACCATTTCACTAGTGACTGTGATGTTACATAATTTATCTTCTTCTAGCCCACTGTAAAAATTAATTACTGGAATATTGTTAGTGTCTTCCTGTGTAAAAACTGAGAGAATATAATTATTTAAAATCAAGCACATTTCATTCTCTTTGTCAGTAAGGTGCCCATAGTTAATTTTAAGGGGACCTATCTTATCTCTAACTTTTGTTCTATAGACCTGGAAAAAACTTTTTGGGTTAGTTTTAGAATCCCTAGCAACTTCAATTTCATAGTCCCTTTTAGCTTTTCTTATCCCCTTTTTAATGTCCCTCTTAATGTCAATATACTGATTCATAAGATGACCTCACCTCTTTTGATACGCCTATAAATTCCTTTCTTATGCCCTAGTAGATATTTGAGCCTATTATTCATCCATTTTGGGTCATTTCTATTTGATCTAATTTCTTTATATGGGAATTAAACGCTCTTTGAGCAGCATGTATAGTGTTCAGAAAACTGTCATATTGATAGCTCTCTTCGTTACCCCAGTCAACAGATGATAAGTGTTCTCTAAGCCCATCGTAATCTTCTAAGCGAAAATCTGGGACTGTTACTGAGTTATCGCTACTATCGTACTTCCATTCAATGCTAAATATAATTGATTTGTGGTCGCTAGCACCCAGTTCCTCTGAAATTTCTAAATTATTAACAAGGGATTCATTGTTTGCCATAACTAAGTCAAGCAGGTTATTTCCCCTTGTAGGTTCTGTCACAAACTTCTTCAAAAAACAATCCTGAAATACGTCTAAGAAGTCGTATGATTCTAAATTCCCAGTCAAGAAATTCCAATCAACATGACTAAAGTTAAAGTCTCCTAGAATTACTACATTATCGTGCCTTGTGGCCTTAACAATTTCCTCCCATAGTAGTTTCCCTTGGTCCCTATCTAAGTTTGGGGGAGGTATATCACTCCTAAAATCAGTTTTTCATGCCCCTCTGAAAATTCTATCCAAACAGACTCTGTATGTGTTACTTCAGACTTAATACCCATTTTTATGCAACAGTTCAAGCGATCTCGGACGTACAATGCCACCCCACCCCCCTTCCCGATACTTCTATCTTCTTGGAACAGTTTAAAACCCTGAATATGACACTCCGCAGGCATGTCCCGACTTTTTGAATTAAACCACGTCTCAGTTAAGGCAAATACATCAATGTTACCTGCACTAGCAACTAATCTCAACTCGTCCATCTTATTCCTAGCACTACGGCAATTAGCATAAAAAACATTGAAAGAGTCTCCTTTCTCTTTACCCTTCCTGCTCATTTCTATTTTTCTACTAAACCTATTACTGTCCTTAACACCCAAGGTCCCTGGCTTTTCAATATCTACCTTGTTCTTATTATTACTAGTTCCGCTAGAACTCGTAATATTACTGCACTGGGACTTCACTATTTTCCTGCCAAAACCCATACCACTAACTACTACTAGTTTAAAGTCCCAACTGCTCCCTCCACTGCAGTTGCCAGTGCTCCCACCCCACACCTAGATAAGTGAACCCCATCTCTGGCATACATGTCATTTCTGCCATAGAAGAGGTCCCAGTTGTCAATGAATGTTACCGCATTTTCCTTACAGTATTTGTCCAGCCAGCAATTGACACCAATTGCCCTGGACAACCATTCATTTCCAACTCCCCTCCTTGGCAAAATACCACATATGAGAGGGTTCCCACCCTTCCTCCTAATTATTTCTATTGCTGACCTATACCTGCTAATCAGGTCTTCACTCCTACGTCTGCCAACATCGTTGCCTCCAGCACTGAGACAGATAATAGGATTACTCCCATTACCTCTCATGATGTCATCCAGACGGCTAACAATATCCTCCATCCCGGCCCCAGGAAAGCAAACTCTCTGTCTCCTACTCCTGTCCTTCAAGCAGAACGCCCTATCCATATACCTTACTTGGCTATCCCCAACAACAACAATATTCGTACCTTCCTTGGTGTCGTTCGTCGTGACATTCCCAGTAGTCGACTCACATTCGTCGGGTAGCACTGAGAATGTATTAGATGTTTCCACAACAGTTTCCATGGCAGTCTCTTTCTTCTTCATTGTTTCTACCTTTCCATTCGTATTCTTGATCGTCAACTTCGTTCCCTGCTGTCCAGCCGCTGACCAGTTTCCCTTCTTGACCTGAGGACTCAAAACAGGAGGACTACTACGAATCTTTTTTTTTCCTCGGTCAGTCGCCGAATTTCCATATTCGCCATCCTCAATTCTTCCTCAAATTCTTCTTACTCAAAGTGTTTGTCCATAGAATTACTAGTATGTCAAACTGGACAATTTCTCCAACACCTTGGATCAAGAGCATCCCGGACAGGCCCCCATTTGTTACAAAAAACGCTATTTCTAAAAAGCTTAGAGATCTCCAGTGGATGCTAGAAGGGCAGTCCTTTCTAGTATTCACTGTAGATCCCTATGCTTTTTAGAAATTGTTTTTTTTGTAACACTGATGCACCAGCAGGTCATGTTGTGCCAGACTGAGGCAGCAGCAGGTCATGTTGTGCTAGACTGAGGCAGCAGCAGGTCATGTTGTGCTAGACAGAGGCAGCAGCAGGTCATGTTGTGCTAGACAGAGGCAGCAGCAGGTCATGTTGTGCTAGACTGAGGCAGCAGCACGTCATGTTGTGCCAGACAGAGGCAGCAGCAGGTCATGTTGTGCTAGACTGAGGCAGCAGCAGGTCATGTTGTGCCAGACAGAGGAAGCAGCAGGTCATGTTGTGCTAGACTGATGCACCAGCAGGTCATGTTGTGCTAGACTGAGGCAGCAGCAGGTCATGTTGTGCCAGACTGAGGCAGCAGCAGGTCATGTTGTGCTAGACTGAGGCAGCAGCAGGTCATGTTGTGCCAGACTGAGGCAGCAGCAGGTCATGTTGTGCCAAACTGAGGCAGCAGTAGGTCATGTTGTGCCAGATTGAGGCAGCAGCAGGTCATGTTTTGCCAGACTGAGGCAGCAGCAGATCATCTTGTGCCTGACTGATTCAGCAGCAGGTCATGTTGTGCCAGAATGATGCAGCAGCAGGTCGTGTTGTGCCAGACTGAGGCAGCAGCAGGTCATGTTGTGCCAGACTTATGCAGCAGCAGGTCATGTTGTGCCAGACTGAGGCAGCAGCAGGTCGTGTTGTGCCAGACTGAGGCAGCAGCAGGTCATATATTGCCAGACTGAGGCAGCAGCAGATCATCTTGTGCTAGATTGAGGCAGCAGCAGGTCATGTTGTACAAGACTGAGGCAGCAGCAGATCATGTTGTATCAGACTGATGCAGCAGTAGGTCATGTTGTGCCAGACTGAGGCAGCAGCAGATCATGTTGTGCCAGACTGATGCAGCAGTGTTACAAAAAACGCGATTTCTAAAAAACTTAGAGATCTCCAGTGAATACTAGAAAGGACTGCCCTTCTAGCATCCAGCCTGTTACTGGGTTTTCGTAACAATTAGTCAGTATCCTTGTCCAATTATCCATTAGAATTCAATAAGAATTATTAGTGCTTCAGGATTACAACTGGTAGGCTACTAACTAGAGAAATTAAAATTTAATAAATTTATTAAGTTGACTAGGCGTATATCAAATTAATTAATCACAGTAATCAAAATAATATTAATCACTTCTCTCGTGTATAGTATTATTGTGCTGAAAGCACATATCACATATTTATGTCTTAAGTTCCGTCTGGTACATTAATATTTAATAATACAATATACAAATAAGTATGTGTATGTGTGTAAGTGCTCTAAGTAGTTCGCTATGTCTCACGACTCGACTAGACTTAAACAAGTGACTGTCAAGGTCCTCAAATAAACTAACTTCTTGACCAACTGGCAGTCAGAACAGTCTGCTTGAACAATAAAAAGAATGCTAAGCCCAATAGCAATATAACAAGCAACTGCGACACAGAATCAGGATCAAGGAGATAATGTAACGACACTAAGTAGGGACCATCAGCAGATCCTCTACAAAAGTCACAAAACTCCCATACTACTGAAAATCCCGACTGTGACAGTACACAGATACCAGTACAAATTAGGTCAGAAGCTACAGGTCAGGACCTTAGTTGTTCAGAGTGCCTAAGAGACACACAACCTCAGTGCAATGTCGAAAATCACTAAGTCTATACAATGTTCTGTGAACAGAGTCTCCAGAACCAACAATAATAAGATAGAGATGATCTTCCAACAAGGTCCAATAAGGGAGATTTAGGCACGTCTTGTCAAGAATACGTCCAACCACCAAGCGAGTCTAGACCAGACTGAATACTTCAGGCGAGGTGTGTACATCCCCCCTCGATGAAGTGATAGCTCCGTGGGCAATTGCTGCAAAGCAACAGAGAAGCCGGCAGAGTAACGAGCCACGGGCGATAATTACAGTAGTTAGACAATCAAGACTTGAACTATGAGCACATAATAATATATGAAGGTTACATCCAACCTAACAACATAACTAAGTCAAATAATAATATAAAGCAATATATTTACGATTTAGCTATTATCGGAAATATAAACAATATAAAATTATATGAAAAGGTAATATACATTTATACATTGTAACCCATTCAGGGGGTTGCAACAAGCAGCAGGTCATGTTGTGCCAGACTGAGGCAGCAGCAGGTCATGTTGTGCCAGACTGAGGCAGCAGCAGGTCATGTTGTGCCAGACTGATGCAGCAGCAGGTCATGTTGTGCCTGACTGAGGCAGCAGCAGGTCATGTTGTGCCAGACTGAAGCAGCAACAGGTCATGTTGTGCCTGACTGAGGCAGCAGCAGGTCATGTTGTGCTAGACTGATGCACCAGCAGGTCATGTTGTGCCTGACTGAGGCAGCAGCAGGTAATGTTGTGCCAGACTGATGCAGCAGCAGGTCATGTTGTGCCAGACTGAGGCCACAGCAGGTCATGTTGTGCCAGACTGATGCAGCAGCAGGTCATGTTGTGCCAGACTGAGGCCACAGCAGGTCATGTTGTGCCAGACTGATGCAGCAGCAGGTCATGTTGTGCCAGACTGAGGCAGCAGCAGGTCATTTTGTGCCAGACTGAGGCAGCAGCAGGTCATTTTGTGCCAGACTGAGGCAGCAGCAGGTCATGTTTTGCCAGACTGATGCAACAGTAGGTCATGTTTTGCCAGACTGATGCAGCAGCAGGTCATGTTTTGCCAGACTGATGCAGCAGCAGGTCATGTTGTGCCAGACTGATGCAGCAGTGTTACAAGAAACGCGATTTCTAAAAAGCTTAGAAATCTCCAGTTAATATTAGAAAGAACTCCCCTTCTAGCATCTAGCCTGTTATTTTTTTTTTTAAATTTTATTTAAAAAATACAATACATATTTATATGTATGCTATGCATACGTTACATAAACTAAGACATGTTATCCATTAAAAATGAAACAACAATTCCACGTTCCCCATCCCAGCACTTATCTTATACTTAAGAAACACTCGTTCAACTTAACATGATTGCCATCCCCAAAAAATTCAAACATACATGTGACTACACGAAAGGCAACCCACACCCGAACATACAGGTGGGTTTAATGAATTCATAAATACTACCAGTTTCTTACACACAAAAGGCAATATAATCCAAAGAATATCACACATATTTACATTATACATGAAAGTCTATATACAAAGTCATACCCATATAATCCAGTTCCCTGCCCACTCATTTTTACAACCAATACAAGGACGTATAAGTGATTAATAATAAGAACTATACTGGATATTAACAAAAATTCCTCTACCACACAATCCCAGTACTTAAATAACACGTTACCCGTAGGTGTATTACCACCATTTACACATCCAACAACATGACCTACCAAACCCCCTTTTAACAACAATAAATAATAATGCCAGTGCATACAAAAAATATTTGCATGCACCGTTTTGAGAAAAAACCCTTAAGTAACCTAACAATCACGGTATGCCCTTACCTCATTAAACCTTAATGAGAATTACAGAATTTGGTTATTCATAAACAACAACAAAAATATAAAAGTACATAGCAACACAGATATGTACATTATGTTACTATACGCACACACTTGTATAATTGGAAGAATATACACCCACAATATCTAATATCAATAATAATAAAACAACAACCAAGAAATTCAAACTGTCAGAACATCATTGTGTAACATGGATTTTACACATAAAATTAGAGAATACACTTCATGTTACCTCAACTTTAAACAACCTATGTAAATATTTAATATAAACCAAGACTAGAATTATCATTGAAACATATCAAATGGGTTCTCCCCTCACAAGGACGGGGCGAATAATAAAAAGAAACCCCTTCATGAAATACCAAACAGGTACACCCCTACCACTAACTAACTCCTAGCTTAAGATCAAACTTGTTAATGACTGAACACAAAATCCTAATCTCCCTATCTGAAACACAATTAAACATCCTTGACATAGTCATATTCGTCACATTAACGTGTGCAAAGGTATTACAATCCTTCTTCTATAAAGAAGTACCGTTATAAACGAAATACTTGTATACTAATTATATCTAAAGAAAAGCTAATCCACAAGGGCAATATGGAAAGTACTTCCAGCTACATGTTAAAACTACAAAATACAAGCATCATTCTATACTAACGTACTTTACTACAGTGTTTCCTTGCTTTATTTTATATTTTAAAACCCTTCTCAATGTTAATAAAAAGAATTACTACTATTCACTGGCAATATAATTTTTGCACGTGTTCAGTACTACTTGACCTAAAAAGCCATAACAGCCACTTAAGCCACCTCTCCTCGATAGTGAGTGCAATAATATACCCAACCAAAATATGTAATGCAAGGCATTCCATGTATGACTATGTATCCAAGGTACTGATCGCCAATATCAAATATCTCTGCAGGAACATAACCATTTCATAAATATATGCTCTCACTATCTCACCCTCACACCACCTTCCACACTGCTAGCCTAACCTTACACCCCCCCCCCCTCACAATAAAAGAGACCCTACCCTTGCCCCCCCCCTGTTCCCTTAGAAGCTGTGCTACAGTAAAATTACGATAACCTATCGAAAAACTTGATTCCCATCTCCCCCCATATATTAACCTATTCCTACACCTTGTCCATTAAAACCGCGCTGCTAACGCTTTTATCCTCAACTGCCCTGAATCTGCCTCATACCCCAGAAACATGCAAATAATCTGCCATAACATACATCAAAGCCCTGCCCACTTCGCTTGCTACCATAACATCCATCGACAACGATCTAAGAAAAGACCAACTCCCCCCCCCACAGCCTAATAAACCCCGCCATCCAGACTCTCACCACTTCCAAAGATGAACAAAAATATCCCCACATGAATGCCGTCCCCTCCCCCCACAAAATAAAATGTTCCCTCCTAACCAACCCCTTTATGCAACATATATTAGATCCCACCCCCCCCCATAGAAAACGGTACCCCAACTCCCAAACCCTTCATTCGTCCTCAACCTTTGGGAGAGGGAGTGAGCTGAGCCTGCCCTTTTGCTGTCCCCGGTGACAATTGGGTTTTCTAAAAAATGGCGCACCCGCAAGAAAAAGGGGTAAAAAAGTCGGATAGAAGTGGTGGGGGGGCTGTGCTTGCCCACTAGCTCAATTTTTTATTACCTGCCTATCAGGGAATTTTCGGCATTCCCAACGAAGAGCTGTTGGTGTAGCCTTGAAGGGGGCATATAAATTTTTTGAAATTTTTTCAATCAAGTGTATATGGGGAACATAGTCGCCAGGTTCCAGATCTTTGTGTACCAGGATCCCAGTGAGGGAAAGGCTACATTGTGTCTCCCATTATAGTGGGTGAAGAAAAGAAATTCCCCTTTGAGGCAATGAGGCGACCTAGTGCCGTTTTCGAAAAGTTTGGGACTGTTCATATGGCGACTTTGGGGGGAAAGGGAAAGGGAAAGGTCATTTCTGGGATGCCTGAAAATTTTTTCCTTTAAAAATGAATTGAGGCATCCTATTCCTTCCTATATTTTCCAGAAGACTTCGGACTCAATTTATGGTGACTTACCAGGCAACAACGTACCTGCGATTATGTGGTGCCTATGATCCATTGTGCGCAGTGTGTTAAGCAACAGGGGGACACAGGGGAAGGGGCCAAAGGGGCATCAGGGACCTTGGGACGTTGATTTGGCCGACCCGGGCGGTTTCTTGAACAAGGTTGGGTGTGGGGTCGAGGGGCCTTTAGAGGGAAGGTGTGTTAAATCTTCCGAAGAGACATCACTCGGGGGAGGCCCGGAGACCAAAAATTTGGTGTCACTGGGTGAGGACAGGGCGTGGAGGCTACATTGATTCAATCCCCCACGCCCGTTAGGGACCCCCCGGAGAGGTCACAGTTGGGGCTGTTGGTCCCCGGATGCGCGGGGTTCAGGGGGTGGAGCGGGGGAGGCAGTCAGAGACCCAGGTTGGGCTGGGGTTTTCAATTGGCACAGTGGTGGCGGAAGTGCACGGGATGGGTTCCCCAGGTGGGGGCGGGAAAAAAGTAAAGGCAGGGAGACGCATCCCCTGGGACGTGGACGATGTGGAGTGCTCACTCCGGGCACAGCGTTCGGGCAAAAGGTTTTTGGGCTGAAGGGGGTTGAGATGGACCCTGGGGGTCCAGGGGCAAGGGCATGTAAAAAGCAGATCAAAAATGGTGATTAAAGACCCAAGGGGTATAAAGGGGAAGGGGGGTAAAGGTGGGCAATACGAAAAGGAAAACCCCCCTTTGACAAATTCAGGTCTTCTATAAATTTTTAAATGGGTCTGAAAAATTAGGAAGTGTGAATGGTTTCATGAGATGCTCATTAGGTAGGTGGTGGGGTTTGTTTGTGCAAGAGCAAAACCCACAACCCGGGGTTTGGGTTGATGATTGGGGGGTATACGTAAAAGGGCACACTCAACGAGATTGAAGGAGGAGTGGCTATTTTGGGTGAGGGAGGCTACCCCCGTTTACTGTACATTTTTTGTGAGGGAGGGGGGTGAGGGGGGGGTTATAAGAGGGGTGGGACAGGGGGAAGAGATAAGATGTTTTTTGTTGTTTTTATGGCCCGGCGGAGGGGGACAGTCAAAGTAAAAGAAATGAGTTTGTCGTAAAGTGTTGGTGTATCATTTAAAGGGCGTTTCCACATTAGCTGGGTGGGGGGGGACTGGAATTGTTTTATACGCCGCAAGGGGGGGGAAACCTAGGGGCAGGATATTGTTTGGCGTTTGGGGACCTTTTTAACAGGGGTGGGGTTTTGGTGGTTAGAGGGGGGGGGCGGCTTGGGGGGTGCAGAACCTTTGTGGGCAGGGGTATGCTGACGGCCTGGACAGGTATATGGACAAGGAAAGCAGGGTGGGGAGTGTAAGGGTTTTTGGATGTCTTTTTTCGATAAGAGGTGTTTGGGTGGATTTGGGATGGGGGGGTCGGCCAAAAGGTAAAAGAGTTTTTGGGAAATTTGAATTTTCGGGCTTCAAGATGTTGGGGGAGGGTCCTATTTACAATGGTGGAAAGGTTTTGGGGGAAGGGGATGGAAGTCGGGGGATGTGTTAGTGGGGGATGTGGGGCGAAGACGAGGATTCGAATTCTATGTCCACAGGGGAAAGGCACGAGAATCATTTATGGGCTTATTAGGGTTTTGAGGGGGAGTTAAGGGGGTATTAAATTTAGAGGAAGGGGGGGATGGGACCCCTGTGGCTGACATAGAAGGAGTGAAGGAACGCCTAATGGAAGTGCAAAATGAGAGGTTTGATGCGGCAAGGGTTTTAGGGGGGTTGGAGGAGGTCATGTGGGGTGATAGACCATCGAGGGGTATAGGGAGGGACAAGACTTGGTGACAACGGAGGGGATGGGAGAGTATGTTGATTCTTGGCTTAGTGCACATATGAGGAGTGTGGGTGTGAGAGAGGGGGCTTTAAGAGAGACAGGGGGATGGGTGCGGAGTGTGCTGGACAGGGACGACAGGGAACAGTTACAGGGGCCTATTGTGGAGGAAGGGTGTGGACGGCTTTAATGAGTATGAGCAGGGGTAAGGCACCGGGGATAGATGGGCTGCCTGCGGAGTTTTACATACAGCATTGGGGAGTATTAAAAGATTTTTTGGTGCAATTATTTAATATCATAAAAGAGAGGGGTGCGTTGGGACCTTTGCAGGCGACAGCACTAGTAGTTTTGGTGCCAAAGGGTGAAAGTCAGTGCACAGTGAGAGATTACCGGATAATATCACTCATGTGTGCCAGACTACAAACTTTTTGCAAAAATTTTGGGAAATCGTATAAAAAAGGTCATTGGAAAGGTTAATAGTGAGGGGTCAATATGGGATTCCGGGGAGATCAATGTATGAGGGGCATGGGGTTATTAGAAGGTTTATTGAGGGTCCACAAGAGGGGGAACGTGGGGTATTGGCGTTGGATTGGAGAAACGGCATATGACAGTGTCGAGAGGAGGCTCTGTGGAGAATCATGGAGTGGCAAGGGTTCGGGGAGGACATTGTGAATTGGGCACGTACTTTATATCGGGGAGCTGGGATGTGTGTACAGATAAATGGGAGGGTGGGGTTGCATGTGAAAATGGGCAGGGGATTGAGGCAAGGTTGCCCATTGTCACAAATATTATTTGCATGTTTACAGAATCCGTTTTATAGGGCAGTGGAAATGTGCATACAGGAGGGGGTAAGGGAGGACATACGAGGTGGGAGTCCCAGTATTATAGGTTACGTTGATGACACAACTGTCCTAGTGAGTGGGAGGGAGGGATTGGAGGGTCTGGAAAGAGTTATAGATGTTTTTGGGATGGCAACAGGTATGGCAGTGAATGTGCATAAATCAAAGCTCATCAGTTCGTCACAACCATTGAGAAGTGAGGACGTGCGCTGCTCATTTACCAACATGGCGCTGCAGAGCTACAGGCGCATCAACACTGTTTGCGTTGAGTTGACCCGTGGGGCTGTCACTGGAGCCACGATGGACTTGTTACTACCGGCGATTATCCGTGATACCTACGGTATCGCAAATGAAGAGATATGTGGTGTAGCACTTAATGGGACGACACGGATCTTCGTTAAAATGACGTCAGCAAATGTTTATGAAGCGGTGGTGGATAAGTATCAAGAGACCATTATAGCCGTCAATTCAGCTGTATCAGTACGTCTACATGATGTATCACGACACTACACATGGGTTAAAATAAGGAATGTGCCCTTTTGAGGCGAATGAATTTGTTTAAAAAGATGAACTACGTAATTATGGTACGGTTCATATGGCCTCTGCAGGTCGGTGGGCCGCTGGACCTTATGCTGGAAGTTTGGAGGGAACATATTCAGTCAAAAGACCTTACGCCATCCCATACCGTCCTATATTATGTTGCAAGCATTTCGAACTCAAG
>NC_069443.1:37833776-37907729 GCF_026875155.1 Cherax quadricarinatus | reverse complement strand
CCCCTTTGTTCACGATGCTAGATTAAACAAGTGTGACAAAGCCCTGGGGGATGAAAAGAGTACGTAACCTTTATTCGGCGCATGTACACACCCTCTTTTAAACAGGCTATCTCCCCCCACAGCGAACCAGGTTGCAAGAGTTGTGAGGGGGGCCCCCGTCGTTCAACTAGTGCCCAGGTTCTGCCAATAAGAAGTTGGTTTTGGCAATCGCCGAGGTTATGTGGGTACCGCTCTCCTGTTGCCCTTGTCATTCCATTCTAGAGCTGGTTGAAGCACGGTCTGCTTCTTGTGGCTTCTATTTCTGCTTTGCTTACCGGGAGTGCTCTATTTATTATCACTGTAACTAGTGTACCAAATTGCTGTTCTAATTGGTGAAGGATATATAAGTCAAAACTTTTTCTACTGTGTTTATTTGCTCCCATTAACGGGGTAAAGGTCATTTGAATCCTGGGTTGTAATATGGGTAGCCTGTCGAGGTTGAGCTGGACTTAGAGAAACGGTTGAGCTTAGGGTAAAGCTCGTAGCAGGAACACTGTGCAGCTTGCTGTCTGGCATTGCTCTACAAATTTTGCGTGTCAGTTGTTACTAGCCTGTTTGGTGTGGAGAATTTTGCAGTCAGATTTGCTTGTATGCTTTATTGCAATCTTACTGTGCATAGCTAAGCGTGTTCTGCAAATTAACGGGTTACGTTGGGGAATTCTGCAATCGTACTGTGCATAGCGAATAACTTGTGCCACCTAGACGAGTCAGACGTCTGCTGTCGGCATATACTTTGCATAACCTACCTAAATTGTCCCTACAGCGTTGTTGGCAAATTGCTCGTTCCATTGGCATTACATACAAATGCACTCTCACAGCTGCACAACTGCGTTCACTGATTGCTGACAAATTTATAGAAGAGATGGCACATCAGACTCCTCCCTCTACGGGAGCTAAGGCAAAAACTACTATGTTCTCGCAGGAGGAAGAGATTACACTACGGAGCAAAATGGTCAGTATAGTGCAGCGGGGTTGTCTCAGGGGGGAATCCGCGTCGTTGGCACTTGAGCTGGCAAAAATCTATCTTGAGCAAACTAGGGAACAGAGCATTCGCAAGGGAAGAATTTGGTAGGGAAAGAGAAAGGCAGTTTTCGCATTCTGTAAATAATTTAGTTTACAGAAAGCGGTACAGTTTGTTCCCCGCTTCAGTGAGGCCGAACCAGAGCAATTTTTCGAAAGCTTCGAAAATCAGGCTCGAGCCTTGAGGTGGCCGGAACAGCATTGGGATCGTTGGTTCTTTACAGCATTATTGGGTAAGGCAAAAGGGAATTCACGTCAGTATTAAATTACTTTTGAATTTTCTGATTATAAAGTAGTGAAGACCACAATGTTGGGAGCATATACGTGTATCCCAGCCAAATACCGCAAGTTTCAAATTGGGCAGACGACAACTTGGTCAATCCCCAGTCGACTTTGTGAGACAGCAAACCAAAGCTTTTACCAGCTGGTATAAAGCAAGTGGTGTCTCTACCTTTGAGGAGCTGGTGCAGCTTATTCTGATTGATAACCTGCTGGAGTCTGTGGGACCAGAGGTTCGGTCTTTCTGCGGATCGTGACTTAACCATGCATTAGAGGCAGCCAGGTTGGCTGATACCTTCGAAACTAACCACTCCTTGTCCGAGCGGTCCCGTCTCTTTTCAACAGCCTGGCATGAGCAGAAATCGCCAACCTTGGAGAATGAAGTGCCAGCCGGAAGGAGAACGTCTACGTCAGCCAACCAAGTCACCTGGTGAGCCACGCTTCTCAACTATGGCCCAAACCTGCGGAGAGGCAAACTACTCGTGGTGCATCTCGAAACAGTACCCAGAGACACCAGCCAGAACGACACCATTTGCAACGTCAACAGGTAGTAAAGGGCAAGCCTGTCGTCTGCTTCAGGTGCAATAAAGTAGGTCACATCGTTTCCAACTGCCCCATAAACCCCAACCCATTGGGAAAATCTTAATATCCCTAGTAACATGCCCCCTAGAGAAGTAGAAAAAGGTATGGCCCCTTATTATTGCAAAAGTCTTATTTCCCTTCAGGAAAATCGGAAACAACTCGGGTAAAGCCCTTTTAGAGTTTAACTGGAGCATATTGCTCACTTGTAAGAGGGATTTTAAACCCTTTCAGAGAATTACTTCTTTGAATTCCTCTGTTTTATTGGAAGCATTCGGAGGGCTATTATTCTTTTCCCTTTTGCATAAAATTTATGTACAGTGAAAATATTACACTGGGTACTTGACTGTAGGTGTCTCAAAAGGATTCCCCATGAAAGATGGTGTTATTACGGGGGTAATAACATTACTACTGTTATTTTCGTGTCCTGAACCTATGATTAATTCTTCTCCGGTGTTGGCCATAACTCGGGCAACATCCCAAGGGTTGTCTGGAAAGGAGAATGATGACCTATCCTTGGACGACTCCGATCTCGGAATAGCCACATTGTTTTACGAGGAAAATGGCCAGAGCCTCGTAGAAAAAGTGAACAGACCCCGATTAAAAGCCTTCCTATTCCCAGGTGGCAGGATTCCCAAAGATGTCTGTTTCCATGCGAGGGGACTGTCCTTCGGGAGGAACAACGAAAGGACCCTTTAAAATTCGCTTTTGAGGCACCCATGGGTAAATCCTCTTTGGGTCATCCGGTCAAGTATAAAGTTAAAAACGATTATTTGATCTGCACTGAGATGGTAAGGAGATAGGGGGCCCGGCAATTGTTTAACAGGTTAGGGGTTTTCCAAAAAAAGTATAGACCTAAATATTAAATATAGCCCCAAATACGTCATTGGGGTCACTTAGGAATTAAAAAAACCTTTTATGAATCACAAAGAATTTTTTTGGGCCCAAAATTAAAGATGTGAAGAATCATATTAGGTGTTGCCGAGAATGTCGAAAGTTGGAAAACCGGACATTCCATTAAACCTGCACCTCTCCAACCTATGCCTGCTGATGGAGAACCTTTTGCAGATTTAATTAGATTGTGTAGGTCCACTACCTAGGTCAAAATCTGGAAATCAGTATTTACGATTATGGATAAAGTAACCAGATACCCTGAACCCAACCCCCATGCGTAGTATTAATACTAAAGCTATTCTCAAAGCTTTAACAAAATTCATTTCTTGTTTTGGCATTCCTAAAACTATTCAAAGTGATCAAGGTACTAACTTTACTGCCAAAGCATTTAGGGAAGTATTAAAATAGGTTAGGGATAATCCACAAATTATCCACTGCCTTAAACCTCGGTCCCAAGGCGCTTCGAAAGATTCACCAGACATTAAAAACAATGATAAGTTTTTGCATGCACTTTCCTACAGATTGGGATGAATTTACTACCCTTTTTTGCTGTTCAGTCGAGGGAAAAGGTGCAAGAGTTACAGGGTTTTAGTCCTTTTGAGCTGATCTTTGGGCACAATGTACGAGGTCCTTTCGGGTGCTCAAAAAAGGTTAGATGGGAGAAGAGTTAGTTCAACACTCTACAATCCGTCTTCAAGGTTGCAGGTGGCACGTCAGTTAGCCAAGGCTAACCTAAAGACAGCTCAAAGCAAGATGAAACAGGTATGACAGAAGTGCACAATTTGCTCCTTCCATCCAGGAGGACAAGGTGTTGGTGAAGGAACCTATACCTGGCCCCCACCTTGAAAGCTAGATTTACGGGACCTATGCAGATTGTAAGTAGATTATCTGATGTAAATTATGTGGTAGCTCCCATTGATAAGACCTCAAAATCTAAAACTTGCCACATTAATCAGTTTTTAAAATACTTCCTTTCACCAGTTTAAAGTCCCCGTAATGGGCTGTCCTCTACCCCTTGAGGACAACTTGACTGTTTGCACTCTCTCTGAAATTAATATTAAACTTTCAAATTCTGTCCCCAAGGATCCTAGCCCTTTAATGGAGAGATTATCTGAAACGCAAGCAACAAATTTAAGTGAGCTTCTACAGTCATATCCTAATATTTCGGATGTGCCGAAAAAATGTACGTTAGGTTACCATGATGTAGATGTGGGAAACTCTAAAACCAATTAAACTCTCCCCCTACAGAGCTAATCCTGAAAAGCAAAGGCTGCTTCAGCAGGAAGTAGAATTTTTGTTTAAAGCATGGTTTAGAGGAGGAGTCTAGTCCATGGGCTTCACCGTGCATCCTTGTGAAGGCTGATGGAGGGTTTCGTATGTGTACAGATTACCGTAAAGTGAAAAGTCTGGATGACGTAATTGACTTTGTGGGTAAGGCTACTTTTGTGTCCAAATTAGATCTCCTTAAAGGCTACTATCAGGTACCTTTGACAGATAAGGCGAAGGAAATCTCTGCCTTCGTAATTCCAGGAGGTCATTATCAATAGTTATCCCCCTTCGGAATGAAAATTTCCCCCTCTTCATTCCAGAAACTTATCCATCAGGCTATTAAAGGACTTGAAGGCACGGCAGCGTACCTAGATGATATTGTTGTGGTGTCTGATACTTGGGATCAACACCTACTTAGACTTAAGGCTCTTTTTGAGACCTTTAAGAGTTCCCATTTAACAGTTAATTTATCTAAATCTTCCTTTGGCCAGGCCACTGTCACTTTTCTAGGCCATGAAGTAGGTAGTGGTAAAGGGTAAGACACATGTGCAACATCTGGGTATCTTTATTGTAGACGTTTCGCCATCCAGTGGCTTTATCAATACAAATTCTAGGACATAACTTGAAGACAGTAGAACTACTGTCTTCAAGTTATGTCCTAGAATTTGTATTGATAAAGCCACTGGATGGCGAAACGTCTACAATAAAGATACCCAGATGTTGCACATGTGTCTTACTCTCATCTTGTCGGTATTATATACCATTCGTACACAGGTAGTGGTAAAGTTGCACCTAAACTTGCTAAAGTTCTTTCTATTAAAGATTATCCCGTTCCTATGATAGGAAATCTCTTCAACGGTTTCCTAGGCATGATAGGATTTTACAGAAGATTCTGTAAGAATTTCTCAGATATTGTAGCCCCTCTTACCTCTCTTACCAGTCATAAAGTTTCCTTTAATTGGACGTTAAACTGTAACACTGCTTTTAATAAAGCAAAAAGAATATTGTGTACTGCACCCATTCTCTTGTCTCCAGACTTCTCCAAACCTTTTTCATTACAGGTTGATGCTTGTGAGTCTGGGGTTGGGGCAGTACTATTACAAATCGGGAACAATGAGTTGCAGCCTGTAGCATACTTTTCAGCCAAGTTCCAGCCGCATCAGAGGGCTTATTCTACCATTGAAAAAGAAGCCCTCGCGCTGGTACTGGCTTTGGAGCATTTCTATGTTTGTGGGCCAGACATCTCAGGTGGTCAGTCTACAGTGATCACAATCCTCTAGTATATCTCCAAGCCATGAAGAACCACAACACAAGGCTTATGCGCTGGACGCTAAGGCTGCAGCCCTACAATATTTCAATTAAATATATTGCCGGCAAAGAAAATATGTTGGCAGACTCTTTATCTAGTCTAATATTATTTAGGTTAGGATGTTATTTGTGGTAACCCCTTTTCACGCTTTTTTTTTCTATCCCCTGGTGTAGTTTTTTTTTTTTTTTTTTTTTTTTTTTTTTTTTTTTTTTTTTTTTTTTTTTTTTTTTTAGTGAGGGGATGCGGGCTACCGTCCGCCTGTATCTTGGATCTATGCTAGCCTGTCTGACTGCTGTCTCACTCTAACTTTAGGGTTTGGCTTTTGGTCACAAGAAAAGCTGAGCTCTATCTAAGAGTTGGATGGTGGAGAGGAAAGGCGGTCCCATTATTTTGTGCCATGGCGGCACGGTTACCACTGGGAGGTGGCAGCCTAATCCTGAGCCTTCTCGGGGTGGGGGTGTGGCATGCAAAGAGTACGTAACCTTTATTCGGCGCACGTACACACCCTCATTTACAGGCTATCTCCCCCAACCAGCGAACCAGGTTGCTAAGAGTTGATGATGGGGCCCCGTCGTTCAACTAGTGACCAGGTTCTAGCCAATAAGATGGTTTTGGCAATCGCAGAGGTTATGTGGGTACCGCTCTCCTGTCTGCCCTTGTCATTCCCATTCTAGAGCTGGTTGAAGCACGGTCTGCTATCTTGTGGCTTTTATTTCTGCTTTGCTTACCGTGGAGTGCACTATACTTATCACTGTACATAGTGTACATATTGCTGTTATAAATTGGTGAAGGATAATATGTCTAAAATTTTTCTACTGTGTTTATTTGCTCCCATTACACCCGGGGTAACAGGCCATTTGGAATCCTGGGTTGTAATAGGTTGACACATACATTATTGCCCATCAACTAAGTTATTGTTCTTGGAACGTACCTTGTACTCGAATAGGTCATGTATCAATCATGTATGTACATTAACTATTGACTTGAGGTGAGTTGCAACACATGTAAAGAGTTTTCATTTAATTAAGATGTATTAAAACTATGCAGATACAATATGTATAAAACTTTACCCCTTAACTGATCTAGTATGAATATCTGAGAAAACTTAACTGTAGTAACATGGGTAAATTCCATTAGTAATGCAATAAAAAATGATGAAATAAGTTCAGTAATTAAACTGCTGTAGTTCACTTTCACATTAATCGATACACTGACATCGGGCAGCAATAATATTCCTTCAGTAAACACACGTGTGGGTTAACCTGAAGATATGTTAATTTAGTGTAGCAATGTTAATCTCTAAGATCACCTAATACAGTGTAATATTAGATTCGATAACCGATAGAACCGTGAGTATCTATGTACTTGGAAAGATAAGAATCCACTATCTCAGAACCGTTATAACTGCAGAACAAATAATGTAAAGAGACAGGAACATGTCAGATTCCCGAGAAAAGCAGAAATATACAGCAGAAGGCAGACAGGAGAGACAACAATCAGAGACAGGAGAGACAACAGAGACAGGAGAGACAACAATCAGAGACACGAGCAGCTGAAGCAGCAGTAGTGAAGACAGTCTCTCTCCCCTTTCCCAGGAGCTTTCTCAACTTTAGTACAATCACCTACTAATCAGAACCAGGTTTGAGCTACTAAAGACCTAATTAAAATCCAGAGTACCTAATAATGCAAGCGGGAGACAGGGACACACCAGAACAACCGAACAAGCGCACTGTGAACTGTAAAGAAAAATGATCAACCTAAAAAATATATGTAGATTAACAGGGCACCGTAAACGAATATATGCTTATGTGAGCGTGTTATATAGTCGTGGACGCAAATGGTTATTATGATTTAAATTGCTGTCAGAGTGTATGCAAGATGACATTTATGAAGAGATTCAGGTCAGTGGTCAGTTCTGAGGTCAGTGGTCACGAGAGGTCGTACTTGTCCTGAGCTGTTTCAGAGGATTAGTGTGGAGTATTATAGAGCACTATAAAATAAGAAACTACAATAAAATAAGAAACTGAAGTCTCCTGGATAATTGTAGCAGTGACTAGGGTAGTTGGGGTAAGTGATAGGAAACAGGTCACCATCAGTGAGAAACATTGACAGCCGTTACAGATGGGTGGGAATTAACATTAAAGGAAGAAATATCAAAATGAGGAAGGTAAAAAGAGATTTTAAGATAGGAAATCGCTTCTTTTTTTTCTCCAGGACGAATGTACTTCAGTGGTCAGTGAGGATAAAGGTACCACTAACTCCTCTACTAATAAAGGTAGGAATACCATAGTGGTATTACTAAATTTTAAAAGTTTTATTTTCGTTTTTAGATCATTCTGCCTCGGTGGGATTCGGCCGGTTAGTTGGAAAAAAATTAGTGGTCGGTGACTAGAAGGTAAGATAGTGACCGTGCATTGTGTTAGATATGTGAGACAGAGGGAGTGCTTCCCAGCAGCTGGTGTCGGTGAACAAGTCAACAGGTTGGATAATATGTCACAAAATGGGAACATACCCATTATCTGCTTCAGTGCTGGTGGAAACGATATTGGAAAGGGCATTAGACAATAGATAAATGCAAGATAACCGTAGATTTAATTAGGTCTAACGGAGAGGTCCAGAAGTCCTGATCACATGTAGCATTTTGCTTAGGAGTGGACAATGAATGGATGTCTAGGGCAACTGGTGCAAATTACTGGCTAGATATGTACTGCAAAGAATTTGCAATCCCATTCATTAACAACTGGAACAGTTTCTATGGCAAGCAGGATATGTCCGCGAGAAATGGAGTGCATTTCTCTGTGACAAGGATGGTAGTATTAGCCAACTTTGTCGAGGAAGCCGTTGCTGAGTTGTCTAGGACTTTAAACTGATAAAGGATAGAGGTATGGGTGTATGAGGGAAACAATTACTAGACATATCAATCTGAGTATGTTGTAATACCATCCTCTCCAGGTGACGTGGAGTTACCCTTTGAGAGTGCTGCATCAAGTTCAAAGTCAGTGAAAGGAAAGTTAGTCATCTTCCTTGCTGAGCATAAAACAAATCACTCTCCCTTGAATGATGTTTGTCCATTAATATCACCTGTGTGCTACTGGGAAGTTCGTCATGGATGTAGCAGCCCAAGCACTCACACATTCGCCCTATGTAAAGGCGCGATCTGACCAGTTCTGTTACTTAGTCTATTAATGTCCCTGCATGCCTGGCTAAGTGGGGTGTGAGCATTGAGACAATTGACAAATTGTTCCCAGTCTGTTTGCCGCAGCTGTCATACACTGTCTGCCAGCAGTAAGGGCAGTTTGGAAGAGCCTCAGCATTTCAGGGGTACGATGGTTTCTATAGGCTAGGCCTAGTCTGCCAGCAGTGCGCTTCAATGTTCGTAGTTTAGGGTCATTGTAATAGGTATGGTTTTATAAGACTTGTGATTATTATGGAAGTTATTTGGGTTTAGAGCACCGGGAGGTTTCAGTGGCGGTTCTAAGTAGTTCTGAATACTGTTCACAAGGTCATTGTTCATTGTTAGTCTCAACAGAGGAACACTCATAGTAATTATACCAGTCAGTCACATGTGCAACAGTCATGTTGATCAGTGGGAACATTAAAATGTTTGTTTGAATATCCCACTAGGAAGGATATTACCAATGTATAGTGAGGTTAACCTTGGGAAATTATCTGACGCTGTATCTACTACAATGGAAGTCTCACAGCTGGCAGAAGTAATGTTGGAGCCAAGACACAGATCAACATTACTCCTGCCAGCTGTGAGTCTTCCATTGTAACAGATATGTCATCAGATCATTTCCCAAGGCAAGCGAAAATTTGTGTATGCAATAATTTCGCAAAAATCATTCTGAATTTAACGAAAAAATATTTAATTGTTTATTATTAAATTATTGTAAACTTATCTAAAATATATTTAGTTGGATTAGGCTAAATTAAATTGCGATTCTTATAATAAGATTAGGTAAGTTTTCTAAGGATCTTTTGGTACAATATTATTAGTTTTTACATTAACATAAATGAAAAAACTACATATTTAATCGTACAAGAGAAAATTTTAGAGGGTTTAATTTTAAATAAGCTCTTATTAAATGACAAAATTTACCTATTCAGCACGGCATTATAGTGCCGAATAGGCAGAATTTGCGATCTTGGCTTAAATAGCAACGCTCATCTTGCCATATAGGACAAGTGAAAATTTGTGTATGCAATAATTTCGCCAAATTCATTCTGAACCGAACGAAAAAAATATATTTCACTGTGTTTGTTTAGTATTAAATTATTGTAAACAAATCTAAAATATATTTAGTTAGGTTAGGCTAAAATAAATTGTTCTTGTTATAATAAGGTTAGGTAAGTTTTCTAAGTTCCTTTTGGAGCAAAATTAAAAAATTTTACATTAAAATTAATGAAAAAATATCTTTAAACGTATAAGAGAAAATTATACCAGTTTTACATATTCAGCACGACATATATATATATATATATATATATATATATATATATATATATATATATATATATATATATATATATATATATATATATATATATATAAAATATGGGCGTTTCATTTCTCTATAATCATGAACAGTAGTTTTGAAAGTTTTCGACGGATTGCAATACATCATTGCAAGAAAACCTGACGTTTTTTTTTTTTTTTTGGGGGGGGGGGTCGTTTAAAAAATTTCTGGCGATATATATCGGTGTAGTAGAGAAAGAGACGCAACAGAGATTGTCTACACAAAGTAGTAATCGATAGTGGAGACAGTCACAAAGTGTGAGTGTTGTGGTCCCTGGTGAGCGCTGCGGCTTCCCTCGTTCCCTGTGAATAGTGCCAAGCTTGCTAGGATATTGGAAGCAATATTTTGTACGTGGGAGAGTGAACACGAGAGAAACAAAAAAGGATTTGAGAACAGATATTATTGTGTGTGTACCTGTTTGTATTCGGTTATTTCTGGCTATGTAGGTCGATACTTAGCTCTTGGTCCCGCCTCCTAAAGGACTGTGTCTAGGTTCGCTCCCTTCTAGCCTCGTTAACACTACCATACCCATTCTTACTGGCTTATATAGTCTACCACTGCCACTTGTATGGTCTCTCACTGCCACTTAGACCAAAATTATTCCACTTCTTTAGCAATTGCAGTTGCATGCTATTTGCAAATACCGTCTGAACTGACTAGAGGGAAAGAGCAATTTGATTTAGGCCTGAATCCTTATTTTCTTTATTTTATTAAAATTGTATGAATTTTCTGGGTGCGTGCCACTGTATGGAGTAAAAAGTCAATACTGCGACTGGAACAGTACTGCGACTGGAACAGTACTGCGACTGGAACAGTACTGCGACTGGAACAGTACTGCGACTGGAACAGTACTGCGACTGGAACAGTACTGCGACTGGAACAGTACTGCGACTGGAACAGTACTGCGACTGGAACAAGACTGCGACTGGAACAAGACTGCGACTGGAACATTACACAAATAACCAAGACCAAGTCGGACCAAAACGCAATTATTTTTTGTATTGTATGGAGTTACATTCTAATATATCGTAGTCTAGCTGACTACTCTTGCTTAGTACTCAAACATTGGTAAAGTGAGTCCTCTTGAATCCATTTGCTTAGTACTCAAACACTGGTAAAGTGCGTCCTCACTTCTCTGCGATGCGACACGTCCTCGAAATGAAACGATCGTTCTCACACCCACTAATGATTTCTTCACGAATTAAATAACAGTAAAAGTATGTTATTCTAGTTTAGGTTTGATTAGAGATATAAATACACTTATACTCACATATACACTAATGTCAAGCTAACATGTGCTGCTAACGTTATCTGTGCGTGTATACGTCATGTTGTAAACAAAGAGTAACCCGTAACAATGTGGCTCTCTGCTGAGGCCCAACATCACCGCTGATGCCACTCTCTCCAGCCCACCACTGCCGCCAGAACACGGTAAGAGGGAAGCAGTGAATACGGAAGGAGAACAAGCTTCGTAAAGTTATACGGTAATTGATAACAATGGTAAAAGTTCATTTGATAAGGTGAATTAAAACCACAGCCATCACTGCCATCATCGCCATCACTGCCATCATCGCCATCACTGCCATCATCACCATCACTGCCAACATCACTACCAACATCATGAGTGACTGTGAAAGGCTTGCAAGACGGTTTACACGCTACTCACCTACTACAGGTAGGGTGCATTCTGCAATTTGAGGTGTGATGTAAAATTGGCTTCAGCAAGTGTCCTATAAGCAAAGTTGGTGAACAAGTTCCCAAAAATTATATAATAAAGTACTAAATCCGAAAGGGTCGTGCATCACTTCAGGGAGGGAGGTGCTGAGGAGGGATGTACAAGAGTGCCAGCTTAGGGGTTAGTGTAGGAAGGTGAGAGTGCAAGAATGTCATTTACAGTAAAGTTGGTGCTTAAGGTTAGTTTCTGTTTAAAAGTTTAATAGAATATCTGCATCAAAAGTGGGACCTTCAGCTAGGAGGTCAGTTATTGTGATGGCGGAGATGTCGGAAGTGGGTTTGACATGCCCCTTTGATAGATAAGATAAGATAGGGTGAGCTGATAATGCTCGCAAAACAGTGCTGGCCGTTTTTCCACAAAGGACTTGTTAGTGAGATTAGTGTGGCCAGTTGTATACGGGAGAGTAAGTTGTATACGGGAGAGTAAGTTGTATACGGGAGAGTAAAGTTTCCCAAACACAACAACAATGGGAAAATGACCAGAATCTTAAAATTGGCTTGAGATAAAACTGTTGCGGTAGAGTTCCGACCACGTTTTAACAGTGGCTGCGGAGCTGTCTAGGGATCACTGAAGAATAGTCCTGAGAGAGAAATACCCCTGTCAGAAATTGTTAGGTCAAGAAGAGCTGACCTAGCGACCGAGACTTTGCTCACTGCCCTGAACATCACCGTGTCCAGGCACCCACCAGTAATTGACTTGTATTGCTCACTAAAAAAGCTGCATAACCAACCATGAAAATGAAGAACGATGGAATAAGGGAAGTTGTGTTTCATGAAAGCCTGTAATACACTGTAGGAGACCAAAACAGTGACAAACGAGGCGAACAACGATGCAATGTGTATGATAGAAGAAGGAATTGCATTTAACTCGACTATGAAAACACTGACTTTGGATTGTTTTTCAGAAAAATGACCTGGCCTTTGAAAAGCTTCGCCACATATCCGTCACAAACTCGTTGATCTGACACCTAGTGAAGATACTTGTCCAGTTTCCCCTTGAAGGCTTCTACACTTGTTCCAACTGTGTTTCTGATATCTTCTGGTAAGATGTCAAATATTCTGGGACCCCACCGCACCCCTGCTCCTCACTGGGTTTATTTTGCACTTCCTTACATCTCTCTCACTCCAGTATGTTGTTATGGCAGTGGGCAGATTTGGGACCAGGCCCTCGAGTATCTTCCAGGTATATATTATCATGTATCTCTCTCTCCTCCGCTCCAGTGAGTACATGTTCAAGACGTGAAAGTGTTCCCAGTAATTTAGGTGCTTTACTGGCTCAATGTAAGCCGTAAACTCTCTCTGCATTTGTTCCAGCTCTATTTCTCCTGCTTTGAACTGGGCCATCAGCACTGAGCAGTATTCTAAGTGAGGGAGCACTAGTGATTTGAAGAGTGTCACCATTGGCATTATTTCCCTTGCTTTCAAAGTTCTCAATGCCCACCCCGTTATCTTCCTGGCTGTCGTGATCTTTGTCTTGTTATGGTCTTTAAAAGAAAGGTCAACTGACATAATTATTCCTAGGTCTTTTACGTGTTCCTTACGTTCTATTTGGTGACCCTCTTGTGTTTTGTATATAGTGTTCCTTTTGAGTTTCTCATTCTTTCCATAGCTAATCAGCTGGAACTTATCACCATTGAACGTCATGTTCTCCACTGCCCACTGGAAAACCCTGTTTGTCTTCCTGTAATTTTTCAGTGTCCTCTACTGTAGTGGCTTTAGTATGAGCAATGAGTCGGTAATAAAAGGCGTCAGGTCCCGAAGAACCGTGCTTACAAAAAGGGCGGGACAACAGAGGTTTTATCACTGAAAAGGGAGAACCCCAAATGGGACTAAGCGAGGTTGTAAAGACGTAAGAAAAGTTACGATCGCCATAAGAGAAGGTACGAGCGCAGATATTGTAGAATACGGACATGGAGGTTATCAGGCTCATCTGTTGTCGGCTATCGCGTGGAAAGTGTTGGCGCAAGTTTGCGGAGCGTGCAGGCATGTTGTTAGGTTCCTCAATGTGGGACGCAAAATTGGGATTGCAGGAAATAAATGAGGGGGAAACATGAAGCCTCAGGAATACACGGATAAGGTGATGCTCAATTGCTGAGGCAGCCTCAGCATGGTCTGCAACGCTGTTGTCAGTAATCATAAAGCATGGTCTGCAGAGTGCTTGCCACTCAACCTCCGTATCTCTTTCCAGACTGTGCGCAGACGATGTACACGCAAACTCTCCGTCATGCACATTTCACTACCGGTATAACAAGGTAGCGGCCCCACGAAGCGATTTTCATCCAGACTGCACAAGGACAGTCAGGAGACCACCAGGGCACACACTGCACAAGGACAGTCAGACCACCGGGGCGCACACTATACGAGGACAGTCAGGAGACCACCAGGGCGCACACTGCACGAGGACAGTCAGGAGACCACCAGGGCACACCCGAGGTTTTCAGGATAATCGATGCTGCAACAAGAACAAAGATGGGGTAAAAAGTTGTAAAAACTCGTCTGAAGAGAACGAAGGAGACTGAAGCACCCAATCTGCCTTCTCAGACTGCCAATAGGAACGATGAAGGGGTCGGGTGTAAGATGTAGAAGAGATAAATGATCAGATACAGCAGACCAATCAAAATCTAGCACTATAGAACACTATAAAGGGAATATCTGTATAGGAAAGAGTACAAGCGCGATGATCGAAATGCGTAGTGATGCCGTTATTTAAAGAATGAGAGAGAGAGAGAGAGAGAGAGAGAGAGAGCAAAGCCTTTATCTGGTCCCCACAAGTCATAGTAAGACACTCCCCAGAGAAAATGATGAATATTAAAATTACCTAATAAAAGGGGTGGTGGTGGAGGTAAGAAATAAAAAATGAATGGCAGGAAGAGATAATGGGCGTGAAGAGGACAGATACAAAGAGCAGACCGTGTAGCACTTGCGCAAATAGACACGGGATGAGGCATAATGAAGCAGAGTCTGAACTGAAAGCAGAGTGCACCCAAGAGAGGCACTCTCCTTAAATGTCTTGTCGGATAAAGGATCAAGTGAGTATAGTGAAACAGCCGGAGATAGGAAGGCCAACAGTCGAATGTTAATTTCGGCTTTTGTAAACAGATATAGAATTTGAATACATACTGACAGACACGTAACATTTTGGGATCTTGATCCAGGGAATTCTTCAGAGCTTGACTTGCCTATAGGTATGACCTACTTAGCTAGTAACTGCTACTATTCCATCTCCGGGAAGATGCTGCTCTTTTATCAAGATTAGTGGATTGAACACATCGACTCGAGGCTGAGGGACTGATTACCTCCACCTCCTCATCTTTCACTGTTCTCTGCATGGATTGATGAAGCCACTGCTGGCGAAACGTTTTCAGAATAATGATACCCAAATGTTACACAAGTGTCTTATATATCAACATTGTCATCCTATACAGTACGTTTTCCAACGCATTTATGTCCGGTCAGTAATACGGTGATTTCCTGATGGGACATGTTGTGTAATGTACCTGCCAAGAGGCGGCTTCCCGTGCGTTAATCACTTGGACTTCAGTCACGGGCACCGGCCAGACGAATACCCCCACCGATGTGGGCGCAGGTCCAGAAAAAAGGAAGGAGGGTCTACGGAGTAGAGAAAGGTGCTGGTGTCTTCCAAGTGGTGTACTCGTGCCAATCCACTGTGTGGGTATCTTTTACTACCTCAGTGAAGGGGGGTTTGACCTCTTGGAAGATTACGGCACAACAGATAAAAAAAAAATCTGGTAAAAAAAAAAGTCTTCTGAGATGCTGTCATACCGAACTGGAGGCGAGGAAGGTACAGCTTGCCAATGGAGTCCACGTGCTCAAGGACAAGTGACTTGGTTTCAGCCAATGAACACACAGGAGACGCAATACCTGCTTCCCAGCAAGCAGTGGCTGTCGCTGTGGGTGTCGCGCCACTGGTGTATGCAACTGACAGCTCCCACCGTCTGCTGGGTGGTAACAGTACTCTACATAGGCAGATCAACAGCTATCAGAGATCTCGTCTTCACATATTCCATCCAACAGCAAGAAGAGCCAGACTTGATAGTTAAACGAACCATAAGCAGCAGCAGCAGCAGCATCATTCTGAGTCATGAGGAAAGCTGGGACTGGACCTCAACTCATTCCTGCACTTAATGTTTCGCTCTCACTTTGGCTAAACATCGTCATGGGAAGACCTCTCTTCCTCTCCCTCAGTAAGAACTCTGTTCTTTTCTGTCCATGTCATGTAGACTCAGTTTTATAGCAGAATATGATCTCACTGGGGAACAACAACAACAATTCTTGTTCTTTTGTGGAACCATATTTCCAGAGACTTGTTAAGATAGTCATTTTTGTCATTTTGTGGTTGTGAGGAAATACATTTAATGTCCCGAATCAAATTTTTGATCTAACTTATTTAGACTGGCATCTTTGCACAGTCGTAGTTGAGGTTAGGAAGCTCCTGAACACAGATTCTATATTTTGATTTTTTTTTTACCTTTTATGGAGGACATTTCGATTGTCCGCAATTTAGTTGTATTTTGGTTTCTCTTCCTTGTCTGATTGTACTGTTTCGTGCTATTGTTTGACGAAGTGGTTCCTGTATTGTTCATACAAGCTCTGCTTATTGCGTCTTGTGTGGTTGAAGTTAATTTAGGGAGTTATTGGTTTTTGATAGTCACTTCCTATATTGAGTCTGTGTCACACTACCACACAAACATCACTTATTCTAGTGCTTTTAAAGTATGATTTAGTACAGTAACGTACCTGTTGGCATAGTTTATTACTGGGAGTACAGTATTGTACTCCCAGTAATACACTGTGCCAACAGGTACGTTACTGTACTAAATAATGTGTTGAATAGCAAAGTTGAAGATAAAACATATTTAATATACATAATAGTTACAGAAGCTATGTACTGCTTAATGCAGTGTATAGCTTGTACGAACAATACAGGAATTTTTAAGTAAATATTGGTAACACTAGACATCATTTATCGTTGATTATAATTCTTAAAATTTTTATGGCTGGTATTTGTTCTCCCATTTATATACTTATTAAAGCCCTACTTAATACAACAGTTATTCTGTTAAGTGGTCCGGCTGTCGTTACTTGAATTAAAAAACATTGCCAAATCTGTTATAAGCCAGAAGCAGACTAGATGCTAGAGTATCTACTGATACTCTAGCATTCTAGTATTCTCTGATGTTAATGCTAATAGATATCTTAATAATTGTAACACTCATCTAAAGTGGTGCCTCAGAAACTGTGGGAGAAAAAAACAATCAAGGCTTATGCAGATTCACAAGGATCCATGACAGCTTTTTTGGGGTAAAAAAAAGTAGTCCTTCAGCAGGTTCAGACATTTCAGAAAATCTTGAAAGTAATTCTTCAGCTTCGCCGGTTTAAAACAAAATGAATGGCCATTTAGATATTTCTGATGCCCAAGAAAATGAGTCTAGTTTACCAAAGTTTGATCAATAAATACAGAGTAAAGGAATATCAAGAAGCGTTGAAAAGTTCAGAAAATATCATTGTAAACAACTGGAAGGTTGCAGACGTCAGCTCAGTTCCAGGTCCTTCACCAGCAAGTGAAGTAGCGTTTGTTTGAACTGGTGAGATAATTGTTGATGGTTCATGATTACCAGATTTAGAAACCAGTACAATTCTAATATTTTCCTTTCGTGACTACTTGGTAAAGAGAGGAACTACTCAGCTCCAGAACAGTGACAGCTATTTTTCAGATTGAGTAAACAATAGTTGGAAAAGAAATTCAAGAATTATGGATGTGTTTTTCTGCTCATAAAAGTGCTTGGACTTCCAGCAAGCGTGCGTGAGCGTATTTGACAGGAATCAGTGGAGACAAATGGTTGTGCTGTTGGAATGTGAGCAAGGTAACATTTATGAAGGGATTCAGGGAAACCGGCAGGCCGAACTTGAGTCCTGGAGATGGGAAGTACAGTGTCTGCACTCTGAAAGAGGGGTGTTAATGTTGCAGTTTTATAACTGTAGTGTAAATCACCCTTCTGGCAAGACAGTGATGGAATGAATGATGAAAGTTTTTTTCTTTTCGGGCCACCCTGCCTTGGTGGTGAATCGGCCGATACGTTAATAAAAAAATGTGCTCTTTTTCTGCTGCCATTGTATCTTCAAGCAAACGACGTAAATGGCTCTACAATTTTTCACACACTAAATCCTCTCATGCAAAATCACAAAAATACCCCAGCACATCACTCTGCATTTCTATCATGGAAATGTGAGAATTGTCAGGTTCCAGTATCGGTCAGCCACATTCTGTTAGACTGCCTCTCTGTCAACCAGCACGCAGAATTTACCTCCAACGTCGTCTCCGCTCTACTACTCTCTCTTTACCTTCCATTCTTGCTGATGGATCCTCCTTTAACCCAGACTCTCTCATTGACTTTTTGACAACTGATTTACTCCACAAACTCTGATGATACCTTTAGCACTCCCCTCAGCCCTTTCTACCTCAATCTCTTGCTACCTCTACCCCCGCACGATCCACTGCCCCGTTGTTCTCCATACCCTACTAATCATCCCTCTTCCTTCTGCCATGCGATACCCTCGCTTCCTTACCTGCCCTGCAGCACTGTATAGCCCTTGTGGTTTAGCGCTTCTTTTTTATTATAATAATATCATGGAAGTGGAATGTGGTGTGAATAAAGGTGAATTAATTGATTACAACAAATTTCGAAATTAGTTAAAAAAAATGTAACGACATTCCTGAAAATATCCCTGTGACAGATTCTTGCTCAGCAAAATTTGCTATTTCAAGATTATCGTGAGTCAGTTATCAGTGATAAGAACCCAGGAAAAATTCTGAATCTGTTAAAGTACATAACAAAATTTGATCCTGTTATAGGAGAGCGTCTGGATTCAGTTCCTCAAAAACATGGGTACTATTCTTTGCTCCAGAAATTAAAAATAGATTGATTTGTTGGGAGTAGGTGAAACATTATTTCATCAATTTAGAAGCCAGATATAGCATCATATTTGATACAGCTTCATGTAATGTACACATAAAACAACGTGACTCGTTAAAAATCCAGGAAGCTTATATTAATTCCTCTTTAATGTGACAGCAGTCATGGGAATCTCGGCGGAAATAACGAGAAAGCAAGAAGCAGGTTGAAGAGAATTTAGAAGAGCGAAGAGGTCAATCACATGATGACTGGATTAGTGTTCATGCCGTCGTTCATGGGAACATCCAAGCAACGATTTTTATGGTGACATGGAACGTCTGTTCGGCTTCCTTTCATGTTTAACTGAAACACTTTGTCAGTGTTAAAATGAATCACTGTTCTGATACCAAACTGAGCTTAAAGAATCTGAGCTGCATCATCACGCGTATCAAGCATTTCAGTCGGAGAATTACGCGTAAACAATAATCATTGTTTTTCAAGATGATTCGAACTGACTTTCTCTGCAGCGGCTTCAATGGAACTGAAAAATTCTGGTGAAAAGTTGGATTGGATTCAGAAATATCTTCAGTCGTCCATGGTTCCGAGCTTCTCAAACGAACCTTCCATGGTTCCGAGCTTCTCAAACGAACCTTCCACGGTTCCGAGCTTCTCAAACGAACCTTCCATGGTTCCGAGCTTCTCAAACGAACCTTCCATGGTTCTGAGCTTCTCAAACGAACCTTCCATGGTTCCGAGCTTCTCAAACAAACCTTCCATGGTTCCGAGATTCTCAAACAAACCTTCCATGGTTCCGAGATTCTCAAACAAACCTTCCATGGTTCCGAGCTTCTCAAACGAACCTTCCATGGTTCCGAGCTTCTCAAACGAACCTTCCATGGTTCCGGGCTTCTCAAACGAACCTTCCATGGTTCCGGGCTTCTCAAACGAACCTTCCATGGTTCCGAGCTTCTCAAACGAACCTTCCATGGTTCCGACCATCTCAAACGAACCTTCCATGGTTCCGACCATCTCAGACGAACCTTCCATGATTCCGACCATCTCAGACGAACCTTCCATGGTTCCGACCATCTCAGACGAACCTTCCATGGTTCCGACCATCTCAGACGAACCTTCCATGGTTCCGACCATCTCAGACGAACCTTCCATGGTTCCGACCATCTCAGACGAACCTTCCATGGTTCCGACCATCTCAGACGAACCTTCCATGGTTCCGACCATCTCAGACGAACCTTCCATGGTTCCGACCATCTCAGACGAACCTTCCATGGTTCCGACCATCTCAGACGAACCTTCCATGGTTCCGACCTTCTCAGACGAACCTTCCATGGTTCCGACCATCTCAGACGAACCTTCCATGGTTCTGACCATCTCAGACGAACCTTCCATGGTTCCGACCATCTCAGACGAACCTTCCATGGTTCCGACCATCTCAGACGAACCTTCCATGGTTCCGACCATCTCAGACGAACCTTCCATGGTTCCGACCTTCTCAGACGAACCTTCCATGGTTCCGACCTTCTCAGACGAACCTTCCATGGTTCCGACCATCTCAGACGAACCTTCCATGGTTCCGACCATCTCAGACGAACCTTCCATGGTTCCGACCATCTCAGACGAACCTTCCATGGTTCCGACCATCTCAGACGAACCTTCCATGGTTCCGACCATCTCAGACGAACCTTCCATGGTTCCGACCTTCTCTAACAAGCCCTCCAAGGTCATTTTTGTTGTCATCGTCAGTGCACAGTAGTTTACAGAGTGACAACGGTTAAAAGCCTTTGGTGACCTGTACTTAACTCAGTGGTGACCTGTACTTAACCCAGTGGTGACCTGTATTTAACTCATTGGTGACCTGTACTTAACTCTGTGAAGAAGTGTCTTGTGTGCTCCCAGTGGACTGAACCAAGATGCCCTCCTTGGAGCAACTTTACCAGCAGCTTAAGGAAGAATTAAGGGTAGAGAAGATGGAGATACGGCGATTGACCGAGGAAAACAAGAGGATTCGTAGTAGTCTTCCTATTTCGAGTCCTCAGGTCAAGAAGGGATCGTGGTCAGTGACTGGACAGCAGGGGACGAAGTTGACGATCAAGAAGACGAATGAAAAGCCAGAAACGATGAAGAAGAAAGAGACTTCTGTGGAAACTGTTGTGGAAACCTCCAACGCATTCTCGGTGCTACCCGAAGAATGTGAGTCGACTACTGGGATCGTCACGACGAACGACAACAAGAAAGGTAAGAATATTGTTGTTGTTGGGGATAGCCAGTTTAGATACATGGATAGGGCATTCTGCTTGAAGGACAGGAGTAGGAGACAGAGGGTTTGCTTTCCTGGGGCTGGGATGGAGGACATTGTTAGCCGGCTTGACAACATCATGAACGGTAATGGTATCAATCCTATTATTTGCCTCAGTGCTGGAGGCAATGATGTAGGCAAGCGTAGAAGTGAGGATTGAGTTAGAAAGTTCAGGACGGCTATAGACATAATTAGGAAGAAGGGGGGGGGCGCCCTGTTATATGTGGCATTTTGCCAAGCAGAGGTGTTGGTAATGAATGGTTGTCCAGAGCAATTGGTATTAATTGTTAGCTGGATAAACACTGCAAGGATAATGCAGTACCATTCATTGACAATGGGACAACTTCTGTGGCCGAAATGACATGTATGCCAGGGATGGGGTTCACTTATCCAGGGCAGGTGTGGGTTTTCTTGCTAGCTCAGTTGAGGGGGTTGTTAGGACTTTAAACTAGGATTAGTTAGAGGTATGGGTTTAGAAATGATAAATAATGAGTATGGATGTATTGACTTATGCTCTGATATTAAGAACCTTAATAGTAACTGTCATGGAGTATTAAAGTTGGTAGAATTACCGACAATATGTAAAGTAAAAGGACACAAGTGCAACTAATGTGACATTTATTGTGGCAACGTTTCGCTCTCCAGGAGCTTTATCAAGCCATTACAAACAATACATGGACACAGAGGGTATATAAAGGCTCAGAGTGAGGTGAATACTAGTGAGGTACCATTCCGATGTTCACTAGTGGTAGTAGTAGTAGTAGTAGTGGTAGTGACAAAAGCAATTAATTCGTACATGAGTAAAAGGATACAAAAGCTATTACTTGGGTAACATAAAAATAGGTTGGACAAATATAAACTGGAATGAGGCAGGTTGTTTCAGTGTTCACTCTCTGTGCTTTGTGTAGTATAACAGGAGAGACTATGTGATGGCAGGGTTTACAGTTTTCAGGAGGATTCTTGCTAAGACTTCGGAGATGGTGAAGCTGCCGTTGTTTTGTTTAATTGTATTCGAAACAGCGATCAGTGCTGATTCAAGGCATTTGCGTGTGCGGAAATTAGTTTCTTTTATCACTAATTGGGCGTCTCTGAATTTCATAAGATGATTGGTGGAATTTCGGTGTTGTACACAGGCGTTGTTTATGTTGTCGTTCCTACATGCGTATATGTGTTCATTGAGGCGGGTGTCGAGGTTTCTTGCTGTTTCACCTACGTAGATCTTGTCACAGCCTCCACAGGGTATAGTGTAAACTCCTGCATTGACTGGTTCGTGGTGCTTGGGTTTTGTCCTGGTTAGATCCTTTATTGAAGTGGTAGAAGCGATGGCGACTCTGGCGTTAGCTTGTGAAAGTACTTTTGAGACGTTTAGTGCAACCTGGCTGTTGGGAAGAATTATAACTTTGTTGGGAGCGGTGTTGATGCGTGGAGAATTGATGATCTGAAGAGCTCTTTTCTTGCAGTCTTTGATGAAAAAAGAAGGAAATTGTAACTCAGTGAATGTTTGGTGAATGTAAGTACATTCCTCGTCAAGAAACTCAGGACTACAAATTCGGTATGCTCTTAGGAAAAACCCGATGATGATGCCTCTTTTGGTCTTGGTATCTTGACTGGAATAGAAGTGTGTGAGATCATTTTTATTGGTGGGTTTCCGATAAACTTGAAATCTTAGGTTGTTGTCTACTTTGTGAATGAGGACGTCGAGGAAAGGTAGCTTGTCATTGGACTCTTCTTCTAGTGTAAACTGAATCGCTGGTTCAACTGCGTTGAGCCTTGCCTGAAGATCCCGTACATCAAAACGTTTTGGAGTTATTACGAGGACATCGTCCACGTAACGTAACCAAGTGACGCTTGAAGGGATGATGTTGGCGAAGTGTTCGGACTCTAGGTGTTCCATGTATAAGTTGGCTAGGACGGCACTTATTGGGGACCCCATTCCCATGCCGTAGGTTTGTTTGTAGAGCTTGTTATTGAAGGAAAAACAGTTGAAGTTAACACAAGATTTCAAGTTTATCGGAAACCCACCAATAAAAATGATCTCACACACTTCTATTCCAGTCAAGATACCAAGACCAAAAGAGGCATCATCATCGGGTTTTTCCTAAGAGCATACCGAATTTGTAGTCCTGAGTTTCTTGACGAGGAATGTACTTACATTCACCAAACATTCACTGAGTTACAATTTCCTTCTTTTTTCATCAAAGACTGCAAGAAAAGAGCTCTTCAGATCATCAATTCTCCACGCATCAACACCGCTCCCAACAAAGTTATAATTCTTCCCAACAGCCAGGTTGCACTAAACGTCTCAAAAGTACTTTCACAAGCTAACGCCAGAGTCGCCATCGCTTCTACCACTTCAATAAAGGATCTAACCAGGACAAAACCCAAGCACCACGAACCAGTCAATGCAGGAGTTTACACTATACCCTGTGGAGGCTGTGACAAGATCTACGTAGGTGAAACAGCAAGAAACCTCGACACCCGCCTCAATGAACACATATACGCATGTAGGAACGACAACATAAACAACGCCTGTGTACAACACCGAAATTCCACCAATCATCTTATGAAATTCAGAGACGCCCAATTAGTGATAAAAGAAACTAATTTCCGCACACGCAAATGCCTTGAATCAGCACTGATCGCTGTTTCGAATACAATTAAACAAAACAACGGCAGCTTCACCATCTCCGAAGTCTTAGCAAGAATCCTCCTGAAAACTGTAAACCCTGCCATCACATAGTCTCTCCTGTTATACTACACAAAGCACAGAGAGTGAACACTGAAACAACCTGCCTCATTCCAGTTTATATTTGTCCAACCTATTTTTATGTTACCCAAGTAATAGCTTTTGTATCCTTTTACTCATGTACGAATTAATTGCTTTTGTCACTACCACTACTACTACTACTACTACCACTAGTGAACATCGGAATGGTACCTCACTAGTATTCACCTCACTCTGAGCCTTTATATACCCTCTGTGTCCATGTATTGTTTGTAATGGCTTGATAAAGCTCCTGGAGAGCGAAACGTTGCCACAATAAATGTCACATTAGTTGCACTTGTGTCCTTTTACTTTACATGTCATGGAGTAACTCTGGGTAATGATAATTTCAGAAATTGTGTAAAAGCAAAGATGAATAGGAAAAATGTGCAGAAAAAACATATGATGGTGTTTTATGCTTACAGTCGAAGTGCAAGAAATAAAATTAATGAACTACGTTTGGTAGCATGTGCTGGGAACTTTGATATCATTGCATTAACTGAAAAGTGGTATGATTTAAAGAGTCAGGATATGACTGCTGAGTGTAATATTCAGGGATTTAAGTTGTTCAATGTGGATAGATGTAATGGGAAGGGGGAGGAGTTGCATTATATGGGATCAGTTTTGGGCCCTCTCTTGTTCATAATTTAAATTAATGACCTTGATGAAGGGATTACGAGTGATATGAGTAAGTTTGCTGATGATACAAAGATAGGCCGTATAATTCACTCTGAGGAGGATATGAACTCCAGGACGATTTGAACAAATTAATGTCTTGGTCTGAAAAATGGCAGATGAAGTTTAATGTGGATAAGTGTAAGGTACTTGCCCTTGGTAATGAAAATAACCCTCGAAGCTATAATCTAGGTGAAGTAGAGCTTGGTCATACAGAATGTGAAAAAGACTTGGGAGTCATGGTAAGCAGAAATCTAAAGCCAAGACAGCAGTGCCTTAGTGTGCGCAACAAGGTCAACAGATTACTTGGATTTATCTCAAGAAGTATAAGTAACAGGAGTCCAAAAGTTATTTTACAGCTCTATACATCACTAGTGAGGCCTCATTTAGATTATGCTGCTCAGTTTTGGTCCCCTTACTACAGGATGGATATAGACTCATTAGAGAACATACAGAGAAGAATGACCAACATGATTTACTGTGTAAGGAACCTCCCGTATGAAGATAGACTCAAAGCCTTAAATCTCCACTCTCTGGAGAGGCCTAGAATGAGGGGAGATATCATTGAAGTGTATAAGTGGATGACGGGCATAAACAAGGGAGACATTAATAAAGTACTGAGGGTGTCGAACCAGGTAAGAACCAGAAATAATGGATTTAAGTTGGATAAATTTAGATTTAGAAAGGACATAGGTAAGTACTGGTTTTCTAACAGAGTTGTAGATGCGTGGAACAGTCTTCCCAGTGGGATGGTAGAGGCTAGGACCTTGGGTAGCTTTGAGAAGAGACTGGACTAATATATGGGTGAGAGGGGCTGGGTTTGATTGGTGTCATTGGATACGGGAGTTATTTCTTGGGTTGCTTTGCGTAGAGGTCGTTTTGATAAGAACTTGCCTCGCATGGGCCAGTAGGCCTTCTGCAGTGTTCCTCCATTGTTATGTTCTTATGTTCTTAAAAATGGCTCTCCGTACTCTCGCTGTAGCTGCTGTCGGTCCGCATCACAGCCTAACTGATGCATCACAGCCTAACTGATGCATCACAGCCTAACTGATCTGGCGCTTGGTAGTGGTAGTGATACAGGTTCCTCTTGATAAGTTGTATAGACCACGAGGACGGGTAGATAAATTATTTCAATATTTTAAGAACATAAGAAAGGAGGAACACTGCAGCAGGCCTGTTGGCCCATACTAGGCAGGTCCTTTACTCATGTACTTATCCAACCTAAATTTGAAGCTACCCAAAGTCCTAGCCTCAATAACCCAACTAGGTAGACTGTTCCACTCATCAACTACCCTATTTCCAAACCAATACTTTCCTATGTCCTTTCTAAATCTAAACTTATCTAATTTAAATCCATTACTGCGGGTTCTCTCTTGGAGAGATATCCTCAAGACCTTGTTAATATCCCCTTTATTAATACCTATCTTCCACTTATACACTTCGATCAGGTCTCCCCTCATTCTTCGTCTAACAAGTGAATGTAACTTAAGAGTCTTCAATCTTTCTTCATAAGGAAGATTTCTAATGCTATGTATTAATTTAGTCATCCTACGCTGAATGTTTTCTAACGAATTTATGTCCTTTCTGTAATATGGAGACCAGAACTGAGCTGCATAATCTAGGTGAGGCCTTACTAATGATGTATAAAGCTGCAGTATGACCTCTGGACTTCTGTTGCTTACACTTCTTGATATAAATCCCAGTAATCTATTTGTCTTATTACGTACGCTTTGGCATTGCTGTCTTGTGATGAATGGTTTTGAAAACCGACAAGTTGAAGAATTGAGACACTTATGCAACACATGGGAATCTTTATTGAAGAAACGTTTCGCCACACAGTGGCTTCATCAGTCCAATACAAAGTAGAAATGGGTAAGGAGAGTAGAAGTATGAGGTAATCAGTCCCTCAACCTGGATTCGATGTGTTCAGTCCATCACTCTTGTAGTAAGTTACTTACTACAAGAGTGATGGACTGAACACATCGAATCCAGGTTGAGGGACTGATTACCTCATACTTCTACTCTCCTTACCCATTTCTACTTTGTATTGGACTGATGAAGCCACTGTGTGGCGAAACGTTTCTTCAATAAAGATTCCCATGTGTTGCATTAGTGTCTCAATTCCATTGCTGTCTTGGTTTAAGGTTGTTGCTCACCATTACCCCCAAGTCCTTTTCACTATCTGTATGGCTAAATTCTACATCATTTAACTTATAAGTGCTAGGGTTATGGACACTCCCGAGCTTCAGAACCTTGCATTTATCTACATTGAACTGCATCTGCCACTTTTCTGACCAAGAATAGAGTTTGTTTAAATCCTCATGAAGTTCCCTAACATCTACGTTTGAATCAATTATCCTACCTATCTTTGTGTCATCGGCGAATTTGCTCATATCACTAGTAATTCCCTCATCAAGATCATTGATATATATTATAAACAACAACGGGCACAAGACTGATCCCTGTGGAACGCCACTTGTTACAGATCCCCATTCGGATTTAACCCCATTTATGGACACTCTCTGCTTCCTGTCTGTGAGCCATGACTCGATCCACGAGAGCACTTTTCCCCCAAAGCCATGAGCTGCCACTTTCTTCAACAGTCTTTGGTGCGGAACTCTATCAAAAGCCTTACTAAAATCTAAGTAAATAATATCAAATTCTTTATCGTGGTCAACAGCCTCAAAAGCTTTACTGAAGAAAGTTAATAAATTAGTTAGACAAGACCGGCCTCTTGTGAATCCATGCTGAGTATCATTAATCAAGCTATGCTTATCCAGATGGCTTCTTATAATCTCAGATAATTGACTTTAGTAATTTGCCTACAATTGAGGTCAGGCTTATTGGGCGGTAATTTGAGGGTAACGACTTGTCCCCTGTTTTAAAAATAGGAATTACATTAGCCATCTTCCACATATCAGACACTACACCTGTTTGAAGAGATAAATGGTGGTTCACAGAGTTCCATTTTGCATTCCTTAAGAACCCTTGAAAAAACCTCATCAGGACAAGGCGACTTATTTTGCTTCAGTCTGTCTATCTGCTTCACAACCATTTCATTAGTGACTGTGATGTTACATAATTTATCTTCTTCAGGCCCACTATAAAAATTAATTACTGGAATATTGTTAGTGTCTTCCTGTGTAAAAACCGAGAGAAAAATATTATTTAAAATCGAGCACATTTCATTCTCTTTGTCAGTAAGATGCCCATAGCTATTTTTAAGGGGACCTATCTTATCTCTAACTTTTGTTCTATAGACCTGGAAAAAACTTTTTGGGTTAGTTTTAGAATCCCTAGCAACTTTAATTTCATAGTCCCTTTTAGCTTTTCTTATCCCCTTTTTAATGTCCCTCTTAATGTCAATATACTGATTCATAAGATGACCCTCACCTCTTTTGATACGCCTATAAATTCCTTTCTTATGCCCTAGTAGATATTTCAGCCTATTATTCATCCATTTTGGGTCATTTCTGTTTGATCTAATTTCTTTATATGGGATAAACGTTCTTTGAGCAGCATGTATAGTGTTCAGAAAACTGTCATATTGACAGCTCTCTTCGTTACCCCAGTCAACAGATGATAAGTGTTCTCTAAGCCCATCGTAATCTGCTAAGCGAAAATCTGGGGCTGTTACTGAGTTATCCCTACTATCATACTTCCATTCAATGCTAAATGTAATTGATTTGTGGTCGCTAGCACCGAGCTCCTCTGAAATTTCTAAATTATTAACAAGGGATTCATTGTTTGCCAGAACTAAGTCAAGCAGGCTATTACCCATTGTAGGTTCTGTCACAAACTGCTTCAAAAAACAATCCTGAACTACCTCTAAGAAGTCGTACGATTCTAAATTCCCAGTCAAGAAATTCCAATCAATATGACTGAAGTTGAAGATTATCGAGTCTTGTGGCCCTAACAATTTCCTCCCATAGTAGTCTCCGTTGGTCCCTATCTAAGTTTGGGGGACCGTATATCACACCTAAAATCAATTTTTCATGCCCCTCTGAAAATTCTATCCAAACAGACTCTGTATGTGTTACTTTAGACTTAATGCCCGTTTTTATGCAACAGTTCAAGCGATCTCATACAATGCCACCCCACCCCCCTTCCCGATACTTCTATCTACTTGGAACAATTTAAAACCCTGAATGTGACATTCCGCAGGCATGTCCCCATTTCTCATATTGAACCACGTCTCAATTAAGGCAAATACATCAATGTTACCTGCACTAGCAACTAGTCTCAACTCGTCCATCTTATTCTTAACACTACGACTATTTGTGTAATATATATTTAAGGACCCTCCTTTCTCTTTACCCTTCCTGCTCCTTTCTGTTATTCCGCTAAACCTATTACTGTCCTTGTAAATTAGTGCCTCTGGCTTTCCAATATCCTCCTCATTGTGCCTATTACTAGTTGTCTTAGTACTCATATTGCTACACTGGGACTTCACTGTTTTCCCTCCAAAACCCATACCACTAACTATTCCTAGTTTAAAGACCTAACAGCTCCCTCCACTGCGTTGGCCAGTGCTCCCACCCCAGACCTAGATAAGTGAACCCCATCCCTGGCATACATGTCATTTCTGCCATAGAAGAGGTCCCAGTTGTCAATGAATGTCACCGCATTTTCCTTATAGTATTTGTCCCGTCAGCAATTGACACCAATTGCTCTGGACAACCATTCATTTCCAACTCCTCTCCTTGGCAAAATACCACATATGACAGGGTTCCCACCCTTCCTCCTAATTATCTCTATTGACACCAATTGCTCTGGACAACCATTCATTTCCAACTCCTCTCCTTGGCAAAATACCACATATGACAGGTTTCCCACCCTTCCTCCTAATTATCTCTATTGCTGACCTATACCTGCTAATCAGGCCCTCACTCCTACATCTGCCAACATCGTTGCCTCCAGTACTGAGACAGATAATAGGATTGCTCCCATTACCTCTCATGATGTCATCCAGACGGCTAACAATATCTTTCATCCCAGCCCCAGGAAAACACACTCTCTGCCTTCTACTCCTATCCTTCAAGCAGAATGCCCTATCCATGTACCTAATCTGGCTATCCCTAACAACAACAATGTTTTTACCTTCCTTGGCGACGTCCGTCGTGATGTTCCCAGTAGTCGACTCTCATTCGTTAGGTAGCACTTCACCTTCACTTTTGGAATTCGTCAAGACGTTCTCGATGGTTTTCGTTGGGGTTTCTAGGGATGTCTCACTCACGTCAGCCAATGCTTCCTTGGTGCTCGTTGTGACATTCCCAGTAGAACACCCACATGCGTCAGGTAGCACCGAAAATGGGTTGGAAGTTTCCACAGTAGTCTTCTGGGTCCTCGTTGTTTCTGCCTCTCCAACAGTCTTCTTGATCTTTGAAGATGAATGGTTCAGAGAACCGACATGTTGATAAATTAGATACATGTGCAACTCTTGGGTATCTTTATTGAGGAAACGTTTCGCCACACAGTGGCTTCATCAGTCCATACGTAGGAGAAACTTGAAGAACAGGAGGAGAATGAGGTAATCAGTCCCTCAACCTTGAGTCGATGTGTTCAGTCCATCAATCTTGAATAGAATACATATTCTATTCAAGAATACGTATTCTATTCAAGATTGATGGACTGAACACATCGACTCAAGGTTGAGGGACTGATTACCTCATTCTCCTCCTGTTCTTCAAGTTTCTCCTACGTATGGACTGATGAAGCCACTGTGTGGCGAAACGTTTCCTCAATAAAGATACCCAAGAGTTGCACATGTGTCTAATTTATCAGTCTTCTTGATCCTCAGCTTGGTTCCATGTTGCCCCTGCCACTGACCAAGCTTCCCTCTTAACCTGGGGACTCACAACAGGAGGATTACTTCGAATCCTCTTGTTCTCCTCCCTTAATCGCCGTATCTCCTGCTTAGCAACCCTAAGCTCTTCTTTCAGCTGCTGGTAAAGTTGCTCAAGAGAGGGCATCCTGGTTCAGATTCACAGAGAGCACACAAACAGGTTTTCACTGAGCTAAGTACACGTCACCACTGAGATATGTACACGTCACCACTGAGCTAAGTACACGTCACCACTGACGTGGCTTATATTCGCAAATATTTAAGCCATAATGACTTTGAATGAAGACTGAGAATAGTGTATCAACCGAGTCTTTGAAAGCTTCTCTTGTATTTGTCCAACTGACGGTATCTTCCAGGAATCGCCGAGACAGCAACGAAAGACTCTTAACTCTTTACTCATGACGATCCATCAAGAGATCGTCGACAAAGTTTCTATAAGGATTGGATTTTCTTTTTCATGAGCATCTGGGTCATGGAAATTCTTTAAATGTTTTCTTGACCTTTGATATAAAAAAAAACTGATTCTCTGGAAGCTATTTTCGACTTTTTTCCGGAGATAAGATGAAGATTTTCCATGTAAATGAAAAAAGTCCATAGTATAGAAATCAAGAAAGTTTTCTTAACTCGCTTAACGGGTTCCAGTAAGTCACCAACACTCACTGGGGGAAGTGACGTCACCAACACTCACTGGGTTATGTGATGTCACCAACACTCACTGGGCTATGTGATGTCACCAACACTCACTGGGCTATGTGATGTCACCAACACTCACTGGGCTATGTGATGTCACCAACACTCACTGGGCTATGTGATGTCACCAACACTCACTGGGCTATGTGATGTCACCAACACTCACTGGGCTATGTGATGTCACCAACACTCACTGGGCTATGTGATGTCACCAACATTCACTGGGCTATGTGATGTCACCAACACTCACTGGGCTATGTGATGTCACCAACATTCACTGGGCTATGTGATGTCACCAACACTCACTGGGCTATGTGATGTCACCAACACTCACTGGGCTATGTGATGTCACCAACACTCACTGGGCTATGTGATGTCACCAACACTCACTGGGTTATGTGATGTCACCAACACTCACTGGGTTATGTGATGTCTCCAACACTCAATTCCTGGATTATGTGATGTCTCCAACACTCACTTCCTGGGTTATGTGAGGTCACAACACTCATTTCCTGGGTTATGTGAGGTCCCAACGCTCATTTCCTGGGTTATGCGAGGTCCCAACACTCACTTCCTGGGTTATGCGAGGTCCCAACACTCACTTCCTGGGTTATGTAAGGTCACAACACTCACTTCCTGGGTTAAGTGAGGCCCCTAACACTCATTTCCTGGGTTATGTGAGGTCACAACACTCTCTTTCTTGGTTATGTGAAGTCACAACACTCACTTCCTGGGTTATGTGAGGTCACAACACTCTCTTCCTGGGTTATGTGAGGTCCCCCAACACTTCCTGGGTTTTGTGAGGTCCCAACACTGAATTCCTGGCTTATGTTAGATCCCCAACACTCACTTCCTGGGTTATATAAGGTCCCAACACTCATATACTGGGTTATGTGAGGCCCCAACACTCACTTCCAGGGTCATCTTGTGTCCCCAACACTCAATTCCTGAATTGTGTGATTTTCTCCAACATTCACTTTCTGGGTAATGTGAGATCTAAAACGCTCATTTTCCGGGTTAGTTGAGGTCCCAGCACTCACTTCCTGGGTTATGTGAGGTCCCAACACTCACTGGGTTATGTGAGGTCCCAACACTCACTGGGTTATGTGAGGTCCCAGCACTCACTTCCTGGGTTATGTGAGGTCCCAACACTCACTTCCTGGGTTTTGTGAGATCCCAATACTCACTGGGTTATGTGAGGTCCCAACACTCACTGGGTTATGTGAGATCCCAATACTCACTCACTGGGTTATGTGAACATAAGAACATAACATAAGAAAGGAGGATCACTGCAGCAGGCCTGTTGGCCCATACTCGGCAGGTCCTATACAATCCATCCCACTAACAAAACATTTACCCAACCTAATTTTCAATGCTACCCGAGAAATAAGCACTGTTAACCATATCCACTCATATGCAAGTCCCACTCAAATCCAACCCCTCTCACTCATTTGTAGATGAATGGTTCAGAGAACCGACATGTTGATAAATTAGACACATGTGCAACTCTTGGGTAGGTAAGACACAAAGGCAACAGTTAGGCAACTTTATTCCGAAACGTTTCGCCTACACAGTAGGCTTCTTCAGTCGAATACAGAAAGTAGGCAGGAACAGTAGATCTGTGAAGACGATGTAATCAGTCCATCACCCTTGAAGTCGTAGAATTTGAGGTTGTCAGTCCCTCAGCCTGGAGAGTTCAGTTCCATAGTCAGGAACTGAACTCTCCAGGCTGAGGGACTGACAACCTCAAATTCTACGACTTCAAGGGTGATGGACTGATTACATCGTCTTCACATATCTACTGTTCCTGCCTACTTTCTGTATTCGACTGAAGAAGCCTACTGTGTAGGCGAAACGTTTCGGAATAAAGTTGCCTAACTGTTGCCTTTGTGTCTTACCTACCAACCTGTCGGTATTTTATACCATTTTGATGTTCAACTCTTGGGTTGAACATTGTAATGGCTTGATAAAGCTCCTGGAGAGCGAAACGTTGCCACAATAAATGTCACATTAGTTGCACTTGTGTCCTTTTACTTTACACAACTCTTGGGTATCTTTATTGAGGAAACGTTTCGCCACACAGTGGTTTCATCAGTCCATACAAAGGAGAATCTTGAAGAACAGGAGGAGAATGAGGTAATCAGTCCCTCAACCTTGAGTCGATGTGGTCAGTCCATCAATCTTGAATAGAATACGGCATACGTGCTGAGAAGGAGCTTATAAACCGTTGGCAGGAGAGGTGCAGCAGTCATAGCTCTCATGAAATTCAGAGACGCCCAATTAGTGATCAAAGAAACTAATTTCCGCAGACGCAAGTGCCTCGAATCAGCACTGATCGCTGTTTCGAATACAATTAAACAAAACAACGGCAGCTTCACCATCTCCGAAGTCTTAGCAAGAATCCTCCTGAAAACAGTAAACCCTGCTATTACATAGTCTCTCCTGTTATACTACACAAAGCACAGAGAGTGAACACTGAAACAAGCTGCCTCATTCCGGTTTATATTTGTCCAACCTATTTATATGTTACCCAAGTAATAGCTTTTATATCCTTTTCTCATGTACGAATTAATTGCTCTACCATATTGTATTACTTTTGTCACTACCACTACTACTACTACTACTACTACCACTAGTGAACATCGAAATGGTACCTCACTAGTATTCACCTCACTCTGAGCCTTTATATACCCTCTGTGTCCATGTATTGTTTGTAATGGCTTGATAAAGCTCCTGGAGAGCGAAACGTTGCCACAATAAATGTCACATTAGTTGCACTTGTGTCCTTTTACTTTACATATTGTCGGTAATTCTACCAACTTTATTACAAAGGAGAATCTTGAAGAACAGGAGGAGAATGAGGTAATCAGTCCCTCAACCTTGAGTCGATGTGGTCAGTCCATCAATCTTGAATAGAATACGGCATACGTGCTTAGAAGGAGCTTATAAACCGTTGGCAGGAGAGGTGCAGCAGTCATAGGTCGTGTAACATTTGTTCAATGTTGAAGTAGGTCGTGCCCAAGAATTAGGCAAGCGAAGAATTCCCAAGTATTAAGATCCCAAGAAGTTGCAGTGTCTGACAGGTTTGTAGATGAATGGTTCAGAGAACCGACATGTTGATAAATTAGACACATGTGCAACTCTTGGGTATCTTTATTGAGGAAACGTTTCGCCACACAGTGGCTTCACCAGTCTGACAAATTGAACATTAATGTTCAATTTGTCAGACACTGCAACACAAAGGTATCTTGGTACAGACCTGGAATCAACTTCGACTACCTCTACTAGTGAAGAGCGGCTGCATTTGAGAGGGACCTGTCCTCCCAACATCTGCGTTCTACTACGTTTGTGACAGAGCCAACTAGGGGAAATAACCTCCTTGACTTGGTTCTTGCCAGTAGGGAAACACTAATTAATAATCTTGAGGTTAATGATGAGCTTGGGGAGAGTGATCACAAATCACTCAGTTTTAATATATCATGGAATTCCCGTAATAATGGCAATCAAGTCTCCGTCCCTGACTTTCGCTTGGCTGATTTCATAGGACTGAAAAATTACTTAGGTGGGCTGAACTGGAATGACCTGACTAAGGGTCAGGTAGGTGGTGATGGTTGCCGATATGATGCTTTCCAGGGCATAGTTCTAGCTGCTCAGTCAAATTATGTTCCAAATAGGGAAATCAGATCAAACAAAAATGATCCTAAATGGATGAACAATAGATTAAAATATCTGATTGGTCAAAAGAGAGGCATATATAGGCAAATCAAAAGAGGAGAGGGGCAATTAAGAAATCGATATATTCAGTTAAAGAGAGAAATAAAAAAGGGAATTAGAAAAGCAAAAAGAGATTATGAGGTTAAAGTTGCAAAAGAATCGAAGACTAACCCAAAAGGATTCTTTCAGGTATACAGAAGTAAGATCAGGGACAAGATAGGCCCACTCAAAAGTTCCTCGGGTCAGCTCACTGACAGTGATAAGGAAATGTGTAGAATTTTTAACACATACTTCCTCTCAGTTTTTACACAGGAGGATACCAGCGATATTCCAGTAATGATAAATTATGTAGAACAGGACGATAATAAACTGCACTATTAGGGTCACAAGTGACATGGTCCTTAGGCAAATAGATAAATTAAAACCTAACAAATCCCCAGGCCCTGATGAACTGTATGCAAGGGTTCTAAAGGAATGTAAAGAGAAGCTTAGCACACCTTTGGCTAATCTTTTCAACATATCACTACAAACTGGCATGGTGCCAGATAAGTGGAAAATGTCAAATGTGATACCTATTTTCAAAACAGGTGACAGGTCCTTAGCTTCGAACTATAGACCAATAAGCCTAACCTCCATAGTGGGAAAATTTATGGAATCAATAATTGCCGAGGCAGTTCGTAGCCATCTTGAAAAGCATAAATTAATCAACGAATCTCAGCATGGTTTTACAAAGGGGCGTTCCTGCCTTACGAATTTATTAACTTTTTTCACTAAGGTATTTGAGGAGGTAGATCATGGTAATGAATATGATATTGTGTATATGGACTTCAGTAAGGCTTTTGACAGGGTCCCACATCAAGGACTATTGAGGAAAATTAAAGCACATGGAATAGGAGGAAAAAATTTTTTCCTGGATAGAGGCATGGTTGACAAATAGGCAGCAGAGAGTTTGCATAAATGGGGAGAAATCAGATGGGAAGCGTCACGAGCGGTGTTCCACAGGGGTCAGTGTTGGGCCCCCCTTGCTGTTCACAATCTACATAAAGACATAAAATGAGGGCATAAAGAGCGACATCGGAAAAGTTTGCCGATGACACCAAAATGGGCCCGTCGAATTCATTCTGACGAGGACATTCGAGCACTCCAGGAAGATTTGAATAGACGATGCAGTGGTCGGAGAAGTGGCAGATGCAGTTTAATATAGACAAATGCAAAGTTCTAAATGTTGGACAGGACAAATAACCATGCCACATATAAACTAAAAAATTTGTAGATCTTAATATTACGGATTGCGAAAAAGATTTAGGAGTTTGGTTAGCAGTAATCTGAAACCAAGACAACAGGGGCATAAGTGTTCGCAATAAGCTAATTAGAATCCTTGGCTTCATATCAAGAAGCATAAAAAATAGGAGTCCTCAGGTTGTTCTTCAACTCTATACATCCTTGGTTAGGCCTCATTTAGATTATGCTGCACAGTTTTGGTCACCGTATTACAGAATGGATATAAATTCTCTGGAAAATGTACAAAGGAGGATGACAAAAGATGATCCCATGTATCAGAAACCTTCCCTATGAGGATAGACTAAGGGGCCCGGGAAACTGCACTCTCTGGGAAAGACGTAGAATTAGGGGGGATTGATTGAGGTGTATAAATGGAAGACAGGAATAAATAAAGGGGATGTAAATAGTGTGCTGAAAATATCTAGCCTAGACAGGACTCGCAGAATGGTTTTAAGTTGGAAAAATTCAGATTCAGGAAGGATATAGGAAAGTACTGGTTTGGTAATAGAGTTGTGGATGAGTGGAACAAACTCCCAAGTACCGTTATAGAGGCCGGAACGTTGTGTAGCTTTAAAAATAGGTTGGATAAATACATGAGTAGATGTGGGTGGGTGTGAGTTAGACCTGATAGCTTGTGCTAACAGGTCGGTTGCCGTGTTCCTCCCTTAAGTCAATGTGACCTGACCTGACTAGGTTGGGTGCATTGGCTTAAGCCGGTAGGAGACTTGGACCTGCCTCGCATGGGCCAGTGGGCCTTCTGCAGTGTTCCTTCGTTCTTATGTTCTTATGTTCTTATGTACTAGTGACCTGTCTCACCTCCTGGCGCTATAAAAGGCTCCATCCTGTCACTTCAACTCGTGGTCGCTCATTCTGTTCAAGATTGATGGACTGAACACATCGTCAGTACAGTCAAGAAAACTCTCTTCGACCTTTTCACAATGCTGTCGAATCGTGTGAAAATCAAGCCTGTGAATGGTGCAATAAATGACTCCTCGAAGTTAGCTTTAGCTACTGTCGTTAAGACCCGCCTGCAGGTCAAATTTACGGCAATCCACTCTCTGAAGGACTCCTTCATTGTCGTCTGCACAGACGACACAGAAGCATCAAAACTTATGGACGACTCTTCAATCAGGACCCTACAAACACAACAATTCACTCTATCCCCGTCTCCATTCTTGAAGTCGAAACGTTCGGTCTTTGTGAAAAGATGACATATGGTCACCTCTCTCTTACTGAAGCACTGAAGAATCTATTGAGGAACAAAACACCTGGGCCTCGGTAGACAGATCTACAAGATCCCTAACGCCTCATCTATGCTAAAGATTACTTTTTTCAGACATCTCCATGCTGCCCAAGCTCTCTTGACGGTCTGGCCATTCATATTAAACCACATCCACGCTAGTCATATAGAACAAGAACGTTTCAATACATCTCCCACTGCTGGACCTGCTACTCCTATAAACACACCACCAAGGACTGCCCCATCAAGAATAAGGAAGTTTTGTTCAAAATGTGGGAATGAGGGGACACGATTTCAGACCCTGCACCATTACTAAAAGCCCCAACTTGTCTAAACTGCAAGGGTAATCATCATACCCTTGCAGCTAAGTGCCCAATCGGGAAAAAGAAATCATACTGAAGAAAACTAAAGTTCTGAAGAACACCTCCAATTCCCGAACACACGCTGCAATAACCAAACCAAAAAAACCGACACCCAAGACTCTAAAACGTAATCTACAGGCACCATCGCCAGCAACTCCCTCTCTCCACTCCCAGACGGAGATTCCTCAAAGGTGCTGTACTGCATGGTGTATGCACACCTTGCAAACGCAGAAAAACCCCGGGCACTTTCAACACCACTATTAACGAACTATTCCGTTGAACAACATGCCTGCCTTAAATTTTTCCCGGACTCCACACCTTCAGCAGGACATACTCAAGATCCTTCCCAACGTCCTGAACTTTACTGCACCTGCAGACCTGTCTCCTGCCCAAGCAAATGCTCCTGTAACTTCTATAACCATTTCCCACCGCTGACAACGTTGATCATGTTGCCTCAACCACCGTCTCCCACCTCTCCCAGCCTGCTGTACACAACCATTACACCTCACAGTGTTTCCTGTCGACCCTCAGTCACCGGCTACCACCATTGTAGATTCTCCCAATGAATCCACTCCAGAAGAGGAAGATAACGACGACTCCAGTAAACCCTCATGGGAAAACCTTACCTTTTACACTTCTCCTTCAAATACTGACACCATGACCTGTAACTGAACTCTACAAAAGCCTCGGTGCTGGAACAGTCAAGTATGCATGTGAATCCCCGCTTCACTTCTCACTCAACCCAAGTTCTTGAGTTCATCAAGCCTTACGTTTCACCTTCAGTAACAAGGCTTAAACTATTACCACCTATCTAGAAGCAGCTTCAAAAAGTTCAAAAATGGCTCCATTGCTAACCTGCCTCCTCAGTTACTCCTATAACTCCCATATGTGTTCTACCCTCTGATGTGACCTAGCCTGCTGCCAACTACTCAAGATTCAAGACTTCAACTACCACAAGTCCAATGCAACAGTCCCTGCTATTCCTGTTCTCAAGTCTGCCCCACGATTTGCCTTAGTGCTGGGTAAGCCCTGGCTCTATTTCTCTGACTAAGAACACTCCTCTCCAGAGCTATTCTTCATCTGTCCCATCTTCCCCGCTCATCCCATTGGGATCTTACCTGAACTTGTTTGCTTTGCTTTGCTTTACTTCAACTCCACACTGTCGCTCGATCACACAGTCCGATCATACAGTTGCTCTACACCGCAAGAAGCCTCTCTTCGACCCTGTCGGGGTTTAGAATTTATATTCTACAAACGTGATATCCTTTTCACAATGCTGTCGAATCGTGTGAAAATCAAGCCTGTGAATGGTGCAATAAATGACTCCTCGAAGTTAGCTTTAGCTACCGTCGTTAGGACCTGCCTGCAGGTCAAATTTACGGCAATCCACTCTCTGAAAGACTCCTTCATTGTCGTCTGCACAGACGACACGGAAGGGACTAAAACTAATGGACGACTCTTCAATCAGGACCCTACAAACACAACAATTCACTTATCCCCCTCTCCATTCTTGAAAATCGAAACGTTCGGTCTTGTGAAAAACGACAATATCGTCCACCTCTCTCCTACTGAAGCACTGAAGACATCTATGAGGAACAAAACACCTGGGCCTCGGTAGACAGCATCTCAAAGATCCCCAAGCCACACATGCCCAAAGATTACATTCTCAACATCTCCCATGGTTGCCCAAGCTCTCTCTGACGGTTGGCGTCTATCTCATATTACCACATTCACCCAAGTCATATAGAACAAGAACGTTTCACATACATCTCCCACTGCTGGGCCTGCTCTCCTAAATCAACACCACCAAGGACTGCCCCATCAAGAATAAGAAGTTTTGTTCAAATGTGGGAATGATGGACACGATTTCAGATCCTGCACCCTTACTACAACACCAACATGTCTTAACTGCCCAAGGGGAATCATCATACCCTTGCAGCTAAGTGCCCACTCAGGAAAGGAAATCATATTGAAGAAAACTAAAGTTCTGAAGAAAACCTCCAATTCACCGACATATGCTGCAATAACCAAACCACAAACCGACGCCATCAAGACTACACGCTAAACTACAGGCACCATCGCCCAGCAACTCCCTCTCTCCACTCCCCGACGGTGCTCCTTCCAAGGTGCTGTACTGCATGGTGTATGCACACCTTGCAACGCAGCAAGCCCCGGCACTTTCAACACCACTATTAACGAACTATTCCGTTTTGAACAACATGCCTGCCTTCAATTTTCCGGAATCCACACCTTCAGAAGACATCCTCAAGATCCTTCCCAACGTCCTGAACTTTACTGCACCTACAGACCTGTCTCCTGCCCAAGCAAACTGCTCCTGTAACTTCTATAACACTTCCACCGCTGACAACGTTGATCAAGTTGCCCTCACCACCCCCTCCCACCTCTCCCCGCCTGCTGTTACCCCAACCATTACACCTCACAGCTGCTCCTGTCGAACCCCCGTCACCTGCTACCACCATTGTAGATTCTCCCAGTGAACCACTCCAGAAGAGGAAGATAACGACGACTCCAGTAAAACCTCATGGGAAAACCTTACCTTTTTACACTTCTCCTTCAAATACTGACACCATGACCTGTACTGAACTCTACAAAGCCTCGGTGCTGGAACAGTTTAAGTATGCATGTGAATCAAACCCCTTCACTTCACACTCACCCAAGTTCTTGAGTTCATCAAGCCTCTACGTTTCACCTTCAGCAAACAAGGCTAATTATACCCCTATCTGAAGCAGCCCTTTAAAAAGTTTGAAAATGGCTCCATTGCTAACCTGCCTCCTCAGTTACTCCTATAACTCCCATATGTGTTCTACCCTCTCATGTGACCTAGCCTGCTGCCAGCTACTCAAGATTCAAGACTTCAACTACAACAAGTTCAATGCAACAGTCCCTGCTATTCCTGTTCTCAAGTCTGCCCCACGATCGCCTTAGCTGCTGGGTTAAGCCCTGGCTCTATTTCTCTTACTAAGAACACTCCTCTCCAGAGCTATTCTTCATCTGTCCCGTCTTCCCCGCTCATCCCATTGGGATCTTACCTAAACTTGTTTGCTTTGCTTGCTTGCTTACTTCAACTCCATATTGTTTCAAACTTTGGAACAATGCTCTTCTCCAGACTGAGGGACTAACCACCTCAAAACTTTAAGGGTGATGGACTGATTACTGTACTTTGAGTGCTGACCTGTACTTAACTCTGTGAAGAAGTGTCTTGTTTGCTCCCGTGGACTAAACCAAGTTTCCCTCCATCGAGCAACTTTACCAGAAAATTTAAAAAGGAAAAATTTGAAGGCAGCGAAGATGGAGTTTACGGCGTTTGCCCGGGGGAAAAAAAAGGGATTCGAAAGTAGCCCTTTCCTGTTTCGGTCCTCAGGTCAAAAAAGGGATGGGGGTCATTTGGGGGGCAGCGGGGGAGGGACGAAGTTGACGATCAAGAAAAACAATGGAAACCCAAAAACCCGATGAAAAAGGGAAAGGGGACTGTTTGTGGAAAACCCCCTTTGGAAAAACCTCCCAAGCATTCTGGGTTTCTCCCCGACGAATGTGGTCTTACTGGGATCGTCACGACGAACGAAAGGAAGGAAAAAATATTGTTGTTTTTGGGGGGATAGCCAGGTTGATAAAAGGGAAATTGGGCATTCTGCTTGAAGGACAGGAGTAGGAGACAAAGGGTTTGCCCCCCCAGGGGTGGGATGGGGGACATTGTTACCCGGTTTTGACAACTTTCATGAAGGGGAAAATGGGGTTAACCCTTTTATTTGCCTCAGTGCGGGAAGGAAATTTTTGGAATGTAGGAAAGCTTTAGAAAGGTGGGAAATTTATTTTGGGAAAGGGTTCAGGACAGCTATAGACATGTTTTAGGAAAAAGGGGGGGGCCCCCTGTTATATGGGGCTTTTTGCCAAGAAGAGGTTTTTGGTAATAATGGTTGTCCAGGCAATTTTGGGATTAATTTTTGGCCCGGTTTAAAAACTGTAAGGATAATGCCAAATACCTTTTATTGACAAAATGGGACAACTTCTATGCCGGAAAGGGCAAGTATGCCCCGGGATGGGGTTCTTTTCCAGGGCAGGTGTGGGTTTTCTTTTAAACCCCAGTTGAGGGGGTTGTTTTGGACTTTTTAAAAAAAAGGGTTAGTTAGAGGTTGGGTTTTGAAATTTATTAATAAAAATTTAGTATGGAAAAAATTGACTTTTGCTTTGATTTTAAAAAATCTTAAATAGGGAACTATTCAACCCAGGTTTCAAATGGCCTGTTATCCCGGTGTAAAGGGAAACAAATAAAACACAGTAGAAAAAAATTTTGATTATATTTTTTCCTTCACCCAAATTTTAACACAAAAATGTACACTATGTACAGTGATAAATTTGTGAAATCCCCGGTAAGCAAGGCAGAAATAGAAGCCACAAGATAGCAGACCGTGCTTCAACCAGCTCTAGAATGGGAATGACAAGGGCAGACAGGAGAGCGGTATCCACATAACCTCTGCGATTGTCAATCCCACCTTCTTATTGGCTAGAACCTGGTCACTAGTTGAACGATGGGGCCCCATCATCAACTCTTAGCAACCTGGTTCGCTGGTTGGGGGAGATAGCCTGTAAATGAGGGTGTGTCCATGCGCCGAATAAAGGTTACGTACTCTTTGCATGCCACAGTAACTGTCATGGAGTAACTCTGGGTAATGATAATTTCAGAAATTGTGTAAAAACAAAGAAGAATAGGAAAAATGTGCAGAAGAAAAAACATATGATGGTATTTTATGCTAACAGTCGAAGTGCAAGAAATAAAATTAATGAACTACGTTTAAGTGTATAAGTGGAAGATAGGTATTAATAAAGGGGATATTAACAAGGTCTTGAGAATATCTCTCCAAGAGAGAACCCGCAGTAATGGATTTAAATTAGATAAGTTTAGATTTAGAAAGGACATAGGAAAGTATTGGTTTGGAAATAGGGTAGTAGATGAGTGGAACAGTCTACCTAGTTGGGTTATTGAGGCTAGGACTTTGGGTAGTTTCAAATTTAGGTTGGATAAATACATGAGTGGGATGGGTTGGATTTGAGTGGGACTTGCACATCAGAGCTTATTTCTTGGGTAGCATTGAAAATTGGGTAGGTCAAATGTTTGTTAGTGGGATGAATTGTAAAGGACCTGCCTAGTATGGGCCAACAGGCCTGCTGCAGTGTTCCTCCTTTCTTATGTTCTTATGTTCTTAACAGGAGGAGAATGAGGTAATCAGTCCCTCAACCTTGAGTCGATGTGGTCAGTCCATCAATCAAGGTTGAGGGACTGATTACCTCATTCTCCTCCTGTTCTTCAAGATTCTCCTTTGAATGGACTGATGAAGCCACTGTGTGGCGAAACGTTTCCTCAATAAAGATACCCAAGAGTTGCACATGTGTGATGAATGGTTTGAAAAACCGACAAGTTGAAGATTGAGACACTTATGCAGCATATGGGAATCTTTATTCAGGAAACGTTTCGCCACACAGTGGCTTCATCAGTCCAATACAAAGAGGAAGGCGTAAGGAGAGGAGGAGTATGAGGTAATCAGTCCCTCAGCCTGGAGTCGACTCCAGGGCTGAGGGATGATTACCTCATACTCCGACAGATTGTATTTTATGTCGGTATTTTATACCATTTTAATGTTCATTCTGTTAGGTAAGACACATATGCAACAGTTAGGTATCTTTATTTCGAAACGTTTCGCCTACACAGTAGGTCTTTTGTCGAGTACAGAAAAGTGATAGAAGCAGAAGATACTTGAAAACGATGTATCAGTCCATTTCCCTTAAAGTTTTGAGGTTGTCGTCCCTGAAAAATTACTTAGGTGGGCTGAACTGGAATGACCTGACTAAGGTTTCAGGTAGGTGGTGATGGTTGCCATATGATGCTTTCCAGGGCATTAGTTCTAGCATGCTCAGTCAAATTATGTTTCCAAATAGGGAAATCACCCCCCCCCCCCCCCCCCCCCCCCCCCCCCCCCGATCAAACAACAAATGATCCTAAAATGGGATGGAAACAATAGAATTAAAATATCTGATTGGTCAAAAGAGAGGCATATATAGGCAATCAAAGAGGAGAGGGCAATTAAGAAATCGATATATTCAGTTAAAAAGAGAGAAAATTAAAAAAGGGAATTTAGAAAAGCAAAAAGAGATTATGAGGTTTTAAAGTTGCAAAAGAATCGAAGACTAACCAAAAGGATTCTTTCAGGTATACAGAAAAGTAAGATCAGGGACCAGATAGGCGCCACTCAAAAGTTCCTCGGGGTCGCTCATGACAGTGATAAGGAAAATGTGGTAGATTTTTAACACATACTCCTCTCAGTTATTAACAGGAGGATACCAGCGATATTCCAGTAATGATAAATTATGGTGAAACAGGCGATAAAATAAACTGCACTTTAGGGTCCACAAGTGACATGGTCCTTAGGCAAATAGATAAATTAAACCTAACAAATCCCCAGGGCCTGATGAAACTGTAGGCAAGTGTTCTAAGGAAATGTAAAGAGGCTTAGCACCCTTTGGCTAATCTTTTCAACATATCACTACAAACTGGCTGGTGCCAGTTAAGTGGAAAATGTCCAAATGTGATACTATTTTCAAAACATGTGGCAGGTTCTTAGCTTCGAACTATAGACCAATAAGCCTAAACTCCATAGTGGGAAACTTTATGGAATCAAATAATTGCCGAGGCAGTTCGTGCCATGTTGAGAAAAGCATAAATTAATCAACGAATCTCAGCATGGTTTTACAAAGGGGCGCGTTCCTGCCTTTACGAATTTATTAAACTTTTTTTCACTAAGTATTTGGGAGGTAGATCTGAGGTAATGATTATGTTATTGTGTATATGGACTTCAGTAATGCTTTTGACAGGGTCCCACATCAGGACTATTGAGGAAAATTAAAGCACATGGATAGGAGGAGAAAATTTTTTTCCTGGATAGAGGCATGGTTGACAAATAGGCAGCAGAGAGTTTCATTAAATGGGGAGAAAATCAGAGTGGGAAGCGTCACGAGCGGGTGTTCCCACAGGGGTCAGTGTGGGGCCCCCTTGCTGTTCACAATCTTACATTAAACGACATAGATGAGGGATAAGAGCGTACATCGGCAAGTTTGCCGATGACAACCAAAATAGGCCGTCGAATTCATTCTGACGAGGACATTCGAGCACTCCAGGAAGATTTGAATAGACTGATGCAGTGGTCGGAGAAGTGGCAGATGCAGTTTAATATAGACAAATCAAAGTTCTAAAATGTGGACAGGACTATAAACCATGCCAACATATAAACTAAATAATTGTAGATCTTAATATTACGGATTGCGAAAAAAGATTTAGGAGTTCTGGTTAGCAGTAATCTGAAACCAAGACAAAACAGGGCAATAAGTGTTCGAATAAAGCTAATAGAATCCTTGGCTTCATATCAAGAAGCATAAAAAATAGGAGTAGTCCTCAGGTTGTTCATCAATCTATACATCACTTGGTTAGGCCTCATTTAGTTATGCTGCACAGTTTTGGTCACCTGTATTACAGAATGGATATAAATTCTCTGGAAAATGTACAAGGAGGATGACAAAAGATGATCCCATGTATCAGAAACCTTCCCTATGAGGATAGACTCAAGGCCTGAAAACTGCACTCTCTAGGAATGAGTAGATTGGGGGGAATATGATTGAGGTGTTTATAAATGGAAGACAGGGAAGTAAATAAAGGGGATGTTGTAAATAGTGTGCTGAAAATATCTAGCCTAGACAGGACTCGCAGCAAAGGTTTTAAGTTGAAAATTCAGATTCAGGAACGGATATAGGAAAGTACAGGTTTGGTAATAGAGTTGTGGATGAGTGGAACAAACTCCCAAGTACCGTTTATAGAGGCCGGAACGTTGTGTAGCATTTAAAAAATAGGTTGGATCAATACATTGAGTAGATGTGGGGGGTGTGAGTTTTAGACCTGATAGCTTGTGCTAACAGGTCGGTTGCCGGGTTCTCCCTTAAGTCAATGTGACTGACCTGGACTAGGTGGGCATTGGCTTAAGCCGGTAGGAGACTTGGACCTGCCTCGCATGGGCCAGTGGGCCTTCTGCAGTGATCCTTCGTTTTTCTTTTGTTTTATTTCTTATGTACTTGTGACCTGTCTCACCTCCTGGCGCTATAAAAGGCTCCATCCTGTCAATTCAACTCGTGGTCGCTCATTCTGTTCAAGATTGATGGACTGAAACACATCGTCAAGTACCAGTCAAAGAAAACTCTCTTCGACCTTTTCACAATGCTGTCGATCGTGTGAAAATCAAGCCTGTGAATGGTTGCAATTAAATGGGACTCTCGAAGTTAAGTTGCTTTAGTTACTGTCGTTAAGTCCGCCTGCAGAGTCAAAATATACGCAAATTCCACTCTCTGAAGGACTCCTTCATTGTCGTCTGCACAGACACACAGAAGCATCAAAACTTATGACGATTCTTCAATCAGGACCCTGCAAACACAAACAATTCACTCATCCCCGTCTCCCTTCTTGAAGTACGAAACGTTCGGTCTTTGTGAAAAGATGGACTATATGGTCACCTCTCTCTTACTGAAGCACTGAAGACATCTATTGGAGGAACAAAACACCTGGGCCTCGGAGGACAGATCTACAAGATCCCTAACGCCTCATCTATGCTAAAGTTACATTTTCAGACATCTCCATGGTGCCCAAGCTCTCTTGACGGTCTGGCCATCTCATATTACCACATCCCACGCTAGTCATATAGAACAAGAAACGTTTCAATACATCTCCCACTGCTGGACCTGTCTACTCCTATTAAACACACCACCAAGAGACTGCCCCATCAAGAAATAAGGAAAGTTTTGTTCAAAATGTTGGGAATGATGGACACGATTTCAGATCCTGCACCATTACTACAGCACAACTTGTTCTAAACTGCAAGGGTATCATCATACCCTTGCAGCTAAGTTGCCCAATCAGGAAAAGAAATCATACTGAAGGAAAACTAAAGTTTCTGAAGAACACCTCCAATTCTCCGAAACACGGCTGCAATAACCAAACCACAAACCGACACACCAAGACTCTACACGCTAATTACAGGCACCATCGCCCAGCAAACTCCCTCTCTCCACTCCCAGGACGGAGATTCCTCAAAGGTGCTGTACTGCATGGTGTATGCACACTTTGCAAACGCAGCAAACCCCGGCACTTCAACACCACTATTAACGAAACTATTCCGTTGTGAACAAATGCCTGCTTCAATTTCCGGACTCCACACCTTCAGCAGACATACTCAAGATCCTTCCAAACGTCCGAACTTTTACTGCACCTTGCACAGACCTCCTGTCTCCTGCCATGCAAATTGCTCCTGTAACTTCTATAACCACTTCACGCTGACAACGATTGATCATGTTGCCTCAACCACCGTCTCCACCTCATCCCAGCCTGCTGTTACACAACCATTACACCTCACAGCTGCTCCTGTTCGACCCTCAGTCACCGGCTACACCATTGTAGATTCTCCAATGAATCCACTCAGAAGAGGAAGATAACGCCGACTCCAGTAAAACCTCATGGGAAAACCTTACCTTTTACACTTCTCCTTCAAATACTGACACCATGACCTGTACGAACTCTACAAAAGCCTCGGTGCTGGAAAACAGTCAGTATGCATGTGAATACGCTTCACTTCTCACTCCACCCATGTTCTTGAGTTCATCAAGCCTTACGTTTCACCTTCAGTAACAAGGTCTAAACTATACCACCTATCTAGAAGCAGCTTCAAATAAGTTCGTAAATGGCTCCATTGCTACCTGCCTCTCAGTTATCCTTAACTCCCAGATGTGTTCTACCTCTGATGTGACCTAGCTGTGCCAACTACTCAAGATTCCAGACTTCAAACTACCCACAAGGTCCATGCACAGTTCCTGCTATTCCTGTTTTCAAGTCTGCCCACGATGCCTTAGCTGCTGGGTAAGCCATGGCTCTATTTCTCTGATAAGAACACTCCTCTCCAGAGCTGTTCTTCATCTGTCCCATCTTCCCCGCTCATAATTGGGATCTTACCTGGAAACTTGTTTGCTTTGCTTTGCTTTACTTCCAACTCCACACTGTTCGCTCGATCACACAGTCCGATCATACAGTTGCCTCTACACCGCAAGAAGCCTCTCTTGACCATGTCGGGTGTAAGGAATTTATATTCTACAACGTGGATCCTTTTCACAATGCGTTCGAATCGTCCCGCGTTGAAAAATCAAGCCTGTGAATGGTGCAATAAATGACCTCCTCGGAAGTTAGTTTAGCTACCGTCGTTAGACCTGCTGCAGGTCAAATTTACGGCAATCCACTCCTGAAGACTCCTTCATTGTCGTCTGCACAGACGACACGGGAAGCACTAAAACTATAATGGACGACTCTTCAATCAGGACCCTAAAACACAACAATCCACTCTATCCCGTCTCCATTCTTGAAAGTCGAACGTTCGGTCTTTGTTGAAAAGACTTTTGGACAATATCGTCCCACCTCTCTCTCTACTGAAGCACTGAAGACATCTATGAGGAACAAAACACCTGGGCCTCGGTAGACAGCATCTCAAAGATCCCCAACGCCATCAATGCTAAAGATTACATTCTCAGACATCTCCCATGGTGCCACAAGCTCTCTCTGACGGTTGGACAATCTCATTTATTACCACATTCACCAAGGTCATATGAACAAGAACGTTTACATACATCTCCCACTGCTGTCCTGCTTCCTCCTAAATCACACCACCAAGGACTGCCCCATCAAGAATAAGAGTTTTGTTCAAAATGTGGGAATGATTGACACGATTTCAGATCCTGCACATTACTACAACACCAAACATGTCTTAACTGCCAAGGGTAACATCATACCCTTGCAGCTAAGTGCCCATCAGGAAAGAAGAAATCTCATATTGAAAGAAAACTAAAGTTCTGAAGAAAACCTCCATTCACCACATATGCTGCAATAAACAAACCACAACGAAGCCATCAAGACCTACACGCTATCTACAGGCACCATCGCCCAGCAATCCCCTCTCTCCACTCCCCGACGGTGCTCCTTCCAAGTGCTGTACTGCATGTGTATGCACACACTTGCAAAACGCAGCAAGCCCCGCACTTTCAACACCACTATTAACGAACTATTCCGTTCTGAACAACATGCCTGCTTCAATTTTCCGGAATCCACACCTTCAGATGACATCTCAAGATCCTTCCCCAACGTCCTGAACTTTACTGCACCTACAGACCTGATCTCCCCTGCCCAAGCAAACTGCTCCTGTAACTTCTATAACACTTCCACCGCTGACAACGTTGATCAAGTGCCCTCACCACGCCTCCACCTCTCCCAGCCTTGCTGTTACACAACCATTACACCTCACAGCTGCTCCTGTCGACCCCAGTCACCTGCTACCACCATTGTAGATTCTCCCAGTGAATCCACTCCAGAAGAGGAAGATACGACGACTCAGTAAAACCTCATGGGAAAACCTTACCTTTTACACTTCTCCTTCAAATACTGACACCATGACCTGTACTGAACTCTACAAAAAGCCTCGGTGCTGGACAGTCAAGTATGCATGTGAATCACCGCTTCACTTCACACTCACCCAAGTTCTTGAGTTCATCACAGCCTCTACGTTTCACTTCAGCAACAAGGCTAATTATTACCACCTATCTGAAGCAGCTATCAAAAAGTTTGAAAAGGTCATTGGCTAACTGCTCCTCAGATACTCCCTATAACTCATATGTGTTTACCCTCTCATGTGACCATAGCCTGCTGCCAGCGCTACTCAAGTTCAAGACTTCAAACTACAACAGTTCAATGCAACCAGTCCCTGCTATTCCTCTGTTCTCAAGTCTGCCCCACGATCGCCTTAGGCTGCTGGGTTAAGCCCTGGCTCTATTTCTCTTACTAAGAACACTCCTTCCAGAGTATTCTTCATCTGTCCCGTCTTCCCCGGCTCATCCATTGGTGATCTATTACCTCACTTGTTTGCTTTGCTTCTTGCTTAATTCAAACTCCATATGTTTGAAATACTTTGGAAACAATGCTCTTTCTCCAGACTGAGGGACTAACCACCTCAAAACTTTAAGGGTGATGAGACTGATTACTGTACTTTGAGTGCTGAACCTGTACTTAACTCTGTGAAGAAGTGTATTGTTTGCCTCCCGTGGACTGACCAAGATGGCCTCCATCGAGCAACTTTACCAGCAACTTAATGAAGAATTGTAAGGCAGCGAAGATGGAGATACGGCGTTTGACGGGAAAACAGTGGATTCGTAGTAGTCCTTCCTGTTTCGCGTCCTCAGGTCAAGAAGGGATCGTGGTCAGTTGGCTGGGACAGCGGGGGACGGACGAAGTTGACGATCAAGAAGAACGAATGGAAAGCAGAAACCGATGAAGAAGGAAAGAGGACTGCTGTGGAAACTCCGTGGAAACCTCGCCAAGCATTCTCGGTTCTACCCGACGAATGTGAGTCTTACTGGGATCGTCACGACGAACGAAAGGAAGGAAGAAATATTCGTTGTTGTTGGGGATAGCCAGGTTGATACATGGATAGGGCATTCTGCTTGAAGGACAGGAGTAGGAGACAAAGGGTATGCTTTCCTGAGGGGTGGGATGGAGGGACATTGTTAGCAGGCTTTGACAACATCATGAACGGTAAATGGGGTTCAATCCTATTATTTGCCTCAGTGCTGAAGGCAATTTTTGGAATGTAGGCAAGCGGTAGAAGTGAGGAATTTAGTTAGAAAGTTCAGGACAGCTATAGACATGATTAGGAAGAAGGGGGGCGCCTGTTATATGTGCATTTTGCCAAGAAGAGGTGTTGGTAATGAAATGGTTAGTCCAGGCATTTGGTATTAATGTTGGCTGGATAAACACTGTAAGGATAATGCAGAGTACCATTCATTGACAAACTGGGACAACTTCTATGCCGATTGACATGTATGCCCAGGGATGGGGTTCTATCCAGGGCAGGTGTGGGTTTTCTTGCTAACTCAGTTGAGGGGGTTGCTTTAGGACTGTAAACTAGGATTAGTTAGAGGTATGGGTTTTGAAATGATTAATAATAATGAGTATGGAAAATATTGACTTTATGCTTCTGATTTAAAGAATCTTAAATAGTAACTATTACAACTAGGTTTCAAATGGCCTGTTATCCCAGGTGTAATGGGAGCAAATACAAACACAGTAGAAAAAGATTAGACTTATATTATTCCTTCACAATTTTAACAGCAAATATGTACACTATGTACAGTGATAAATTTGTGCACTCACGGTAAGCTAAGGCAGAATAGAAAGCCACATGATGCAGACGTGCTTCAACCAAGCTCTAGAATGGGAATGACAAGGCCAGACAGCGAGAGCGGTATCAACATTAAACCTCTGCGATTGTCATTCCCACCTTCTTATTGGCTAGAAACCTGGTCACTAGTATGAACGATGGAGGCCCCATCATCAACTCTTAGCAACCTGGTTTCGCTGGTTGGGGGAGATATAGCCTGTAAATGAGGGTGTTGTGTCCATGCGCCGAATTAAAAGGTTACGTACTCTTTTGCATGCCACAGAACTGTCATGGAGTACTCTGGTATGATTAATTTCAGGAAATTGTGTAAAAACAAAGAAAGTATAGGAAAAATGTGCAGAGAAAACACATATGATGGTATTTATGCTAACAGTCGAAGTGCAGAATAAAATTAATGAACTATCGTTTTAAGTGTATAAGTGGAAGATAGGTATTAATAAAGGGGGATATTAACAGGTCTTGAGAATATCTCTCAAGAGAGAACCCGCGTCAATTGGATTTAAATTGATTAAGTTTAGATTTAGAAAGGACATAGGAAAGTATTGGTTTGGAAATAGGGTAGTTGATGAGTGGAAAAGTTCTACCTAGTTGGTTATTGAGGCTAGGACTTTGGGTAGTTTCAAATTTTAGGTTGGTAAATACATGAGTGGGATGGGTTGGATTTGAGTGGGACATTGCCCCCCCCCCCCACCACATCAGAGCTTATTTCTTGGGTAAGCATTTTGAAAATGGGTAGGTCAAATGTTTGTTAGTGGGATGAATTGTAAAGGACCTGCCTTGTATGGCCAAAAGGCCTGCTGCAGTGTTCCTCCTTTATTATGTTTCTTATGTTCTTAACATGGAGGAGAATGAGGTAATCAGTCCCTCAACCTTGAGTCGATGTGGTCAGTCTTCAATCAAGGTTGAGGGAACTGATTACCTCATTCTCCTCCTGTTCTTCAAGATTCTCGTTGAATGGACTGATGAAGCCACGTGTGGCGGAAACGTTTCCTCAATAAAAGATACCCAAGAGTGCACATGTGTGATGACATGTTTGAAAAACGACCAAAGTTGAAGATTGAGACATTATGACAGCATATGGGAAACTTTTTCAGGAAATCGTTCGCCACACAGTGGCTTCATCGTCCAATACAAAGAGGAAGGGTAAGGAGAGGAGGAAGTATGAGAGTAATCAGTCCCTCAGCCTGGAGTCGACTCCAGGACTGAGGGACTGATTACCTCATACTCCGACAGATTGTATTTTATGTCGGTATTTTATACCATTTTAATGTTCATTCTGTTAGGTAAGACACATATGCAACAGTTAGGTATCTTTATTTCGAAACGTTTCGCCTACACAGTAGGCTTCTTTAGTCGAGTACAGAAAAGTTGATAGAAGCAGAAGATACTTGAAGACGATGTAATCAGTCCATTACCCTTAAAGTTTTGAGGTTGTCAGTCCCTCAGTCTGGAGAAGAGCATTGTTCCGTTGTCTGAACATATGAAGTGAAGTGACAGGACGGAGCCTTTATATAGAGCCAGGAGGTGAGACGTAGATAAATTAGACACATGTGCAACTCTTGGGTATGTGTACGCAAATTAAGATTCCTGATGTTGGCAGTGTCTGACAAGTTGTGTACACAAACTTGTTCAGTCACTGCAAATCGTGGAATCTTAATTTCGTGCACAATTGTAGACCATTGCAACATCATTGGAATCTTAATTCTGAGGACATGTACATAACCTTCACGATACTACAACTACTTCTACAACTAACCCATCTCTTTGGAGGAAGCGACCTACTTCACTGTGGAATCCCGCCTACCAGTGGAATATGCCCCTCGTCTGCTACACCTGACGTTACTATAATAAGCGCAGGATTCTTTCTTCTGCTCAGAATCTCCTACGACTATGGTGCTGTTCGCACCTACTCCTAGTTTTGAGGGACTGATTACCTATCTTCTGTAATAGTTCTACTGTCTTCAATTATGTCTAGAATTTGTATTGATTAAAGCCACTGGCCTGGATGGCGAAAAACGTCTACTAAAGATACCAGATGTTGCACATGTGTTTCCTTACTCTCAACTCTTGGGTATCTTTATTGAGTGAAACGTTTCGCCACAACAGTGGCTTTTCAGTCCATACATAGGCGAATCTTTCCCCCCCCCCCCCCCCCCCCCCCCCCCCCCCCCTCTGAAGAATAGGAGGAGAATGAGGTAATCAGTCCCTCACCCTTGGTCGATGTGGTCAGTCCATCAATCTTGGAATAGAATTACGGCATTACGTGCTGAGAAGAGCTTATAAAACGTTGGCAGGAGAGGTGTAAGCAGTCAGAGCAGTGAACACTTATTCAATGTTGAAGTAGTTCGTGCCCAAGAGTTGAATGTGGCTAATTTATCAACATGTCGGTTTTGAAATTCATTACACAAGGTGAGACGTAGGTTGCTTTGGGAGGGCAGGTCCCTCTCAAACCCAGCCGTTCTCATAGTTAGAGGTTGTCGAAGTTGATGGTCTGTACCAAGATTACCTTGTGTTTGCAGTGTCTGGACAGAATGAACAATTAAAATGGGTATAAAATACCGACAGATGTTTGGTAAGACACCATATGCAACAGTTAGGTATCTTTATTTCGAAACGTTTCGCCTACACAGTAGGCTTCTTCCAGTCGAGTACAGAAAAGTTGATAAAGCAGAAGATACTTGAAGACGATGAATCAGTCATCACCCTTAAAGTTTTGAGGTTGTCAGTCCCTCAGTCTGGAGAGAGCAATGTTCCGTTGTCTGAACAATATGAAGTTGAAGTGACAGGACGGAGCCTTTATATAGAGCCAGGAGGTGAGACGTAGGTTGCTATTGGCGAGTGCAGGTCCCCCTCAAACCCAGCCGTTCTCACTAGTAGAGGTTGTCGAAGACTGATGGTCTGTACCAAGGATCTTGGTTGCAGTGTCTGACAGAATGAACATTAAAATGGTATAAAATACCGACAGATGTTAGGTAAGACACATATGCAACAGTTAGGTTCTTTATTTCGAAACAGTTTCGCCTACACAGTAGGCTTCTTCAGTCGAGTACAGAAAGTTGATAGAGCAGAAGATACTTGAAGAGATGTAATCAGTCCATCACCCTTAAAGTTTTGAGGTTTTCGTCCCTCATTCTGGAGAGGGAGCATTGTTCGTTGTCTGAAACAATATGAAGTTGAAGTGACAGGACGGCAGCCTTTATATAGAGCCAGGAGGTGAGACGTAGGTTGCTTTGGGAGGGCAGGTCCCTCTCAAACCCAGCCGTTCTACTAGTAGGGTTGTCGAAGTTGATGGTCTGTACCAAGATACCCTTGTGTTGCAGTGTCTGACAGAATGTACATTAAAATGTATAAAATACCGGACAGATTGTTAGGTAAGAACATATGCAACAAGTTAGGTATCTTTATATCGAAACGTTTCGCCTACACAGTAGGCTTCTTCAGTTCGAGTACAGAAAAGTTGATAGAAGCAAGAGGATACTTGAAGACGATGTAATCAGTCCATCACCTTAAGTTTTGAGGTTGTCAGGTCCTCAGTGCTGGAGAAGGAGCATTGTTCCGTTGTCTGAAACAATATGAAGTTGAAGTGACAGGACGGAGCCTTTATATAGGGAGCCAGGAGGTGAGACGTAGGTGGCTTTGGGATGGACAGGTCCCTCTCAAACCCAGCCGTTCTCACTAGTAGAGGTTGTCGAAGTTGATGGTCTGTCCAAGATACCCTTGTGTTGCAGTGTCTGACAGAAGAACATTAAATGGTCACCTTAAATACGACAGATTGTTAGGTAAGACACATATGCAACAGGTTAGGTATCTTTATTTCGAAAAGTTTTCGCCCTACCACTGTAGGCTTCTTCAGGTCGAGTACAGAAAGATGATAGAAGCAGAAGATACTTGAAGGACGAGGTAATCAGTCCATCACCCTTAAGTTTTGAGGTTGTCAGTCCTCAGTCTGAGAAGAGCATTGTTCGTTGTCTGAAACAATATGAAGTTGAATAGTGACAGACGGAGCCTTTATATAGAGGCCAGGAGGTGAGACGTAGGTTGCTTTGGGAGGCCAGCAGTGGTCCCTTCTCAAACCCAGCCGTTCTCACTAGTAGAGGTTGTCGAAGTTGATGGTCTGTACCAAGATACCCTTGTGTTGCAGTGTCTGACAGAATGAACATTGAGGGACCTGCCCTCCCAAAGCAACCTACGTCTCACCTCCTGGCTCTATATAAAGGCTCCGTCCTGTCACTTCAACTTCATATTGTTTCAGACAACGGAACAATGCTCTTCTCCAGACTGAGGGACTGACAACCTCAAAACTTTAAGGGTGATGGACTGATTACATCGTCTTCAAGTATCTTCTGCTTCTATCAACTTTTCTGTACTCGACTGAAGAAGCCTACTGTGTAGGCGAAACGTTTCGAGATAAAGATACCTAACTGTTGCATATGTGTCTTACCTAACAATCTGTCGGTATTTATACCATTTTAATGTTCATTCTGTAGACCACTGCCTCACCATACAAGGGTATCTTGGTACAGACCATCAACTTCGACAACCTCTACTAGTGAGAACGGCATTGGTTTGAGAGGGACTGCCCTCCCAAAGCAAACCTACGTCTCACCCTCCTGGCTCTATATAAAGGTCCTTCTGTCACTTCAACTTCATATTGTTTCAGACACGGAACAATGTATTCTCCAAATGAGGATGAACAACCTCAAACTTTAAGGGTGATGGACTGATTACATCGTCTTCAAGTATCTTCTGCTTCTATCAACTTTTCTGTACTCGATGAAGAAGCCTACTGTGTAGGCGAAACGTTTCGAAATAATGAATACCTAACTGTTGCATATGTTGTCTTACTAACCAATCTGTCGGTATTGTATACCATTTTTTAATGTTCATTCTGTCAGACACTGCAACACAAGGGAATCCCTTGGTACAGACCATCAACTTCGAAACCTCTACTAGTGAGAAACGCCTGGGTTTTGAGAGGGACCTGCCCTCCCAACAGCAACCTACGTCTCACCTCCTGGCTACTAATTAAAGGCTCCGTCTGTCACTTCAACTCATATTGTTTCAGACAACAGGAACAATGCTCTTCTCAAGACTGAGGACTGACAACCTCAAAACTTTAGGGGTGATGGACTGATTACATCGTCTTTCAAAAGTATCTTCTGCTTCTATCAACTTTTCTGTACTCGACTGAAGAAGCCTACTGGTAGGCGAAACGTTTCGAAATAAAGATACCTAACTGTTGGCATATGTGTCTTACCTAACAATCTGTCGGTATTTTATACCATTTTTAATTTCATTTCTGTCAGGACACTGACAACACAGGGTATCTTGGTACAGACATCTACTTCGACAACCTCTACTAGTGAGAACGGCTGAGTTTGAGAGGGACCTGCCCTCCCAAAGCAAACCTTACGTCTCACCTCTGGCACTATATAAAGCTCCATCCTGTCACTTCAACTTCATATTGTTTCAGACAACGCGAACAAATTGTCTTCTCCAGACTGAGGGACTTGACCACCTCAAAACTTTAAAGGGTGAGGACTGATTACATCGTCTTCAAGTATCTTCTGATTCTATCAACTTTCTGTACTCGTCCGAAGAAGCCTACTGTGTAGGCGAAACGTTTCAAATAGATACTATGTTGCATATGTGTCTTACCTAAACAACTGTCGTTTATTTTATAACATTTAATGTTCATTCTTCAGACACTGCAACACAAGGGTATATTGGTTACAGACCATCTCTTCGACAACTTTACTAGTGAGACGGCTGAGTTTGGAGAGTGACCTCCCTCCCCAAAGCAACCTACGTCTCACCTCTGGACTATATAAAGCTCCATCCTGTCACTTCAAACTTCATATTGTTCAGACAACGGAAACAATGCTCTTCTCCAGATGGGGACTGAACCACCTCAAAACTTTAGGGTGATGGACTGATTACATGTCTTCAAGTATCTTCTGCTACTATCAACTTTTCTGTACTCGACTGAAGAAGCCACTGTGTAGGGAAACGTTTCGAAATAAAAGATACCTAACTGTTGATATTGTGTCTTACTAACAATCTGTCGGTATTTTTATACCATTTTAATGTTCATTCTGTCAGGACACTGCAACACAAGGGTATTTGGTACAGGACCATCTACTTCGACAACCTTACTAGTGAGAACGGCTCAGTTTTGAGAGGGACCTGCCCTCCCATAGCAACCTACGCTCACCTCCTGGCACTATATAAAGCTCCATTCCTGTCACTTCAACTTCATATTGTTTCAGAACGGAACCAATGCTCTTCTTCCAGATGTGGATGAACACCTCAAAACTTTAAGGGTGATGGACTGATTACATCGTCTTCAAGTATCTTCTGCTTCTATCAACTTTTCTGTATCGACTGAAGAAGCATACCTACTGTGTGGGCGAAACGTTTCGAAATAGTTAAAGATACTAACTGTTGCATATGTGTCTTACCTAAAATTTCTCGGTATTTTATACCATTTTATGTTCCTTGTGTCAGACACGCAACACAAGGGTATCTTGGTACAGACCATCTAACTTCGACAAAACCTTCTACTAGTGAGAACGCTGAGTTTGAGAGGGGACCTGCCCTCCCAAAGCAACCTACGGTCTCACCTCCTGGCACTATATACAAGCTCCATCTGTCACTTCAACTTCATTTTGTTTCAAGACAACGAACAATGCTCTTCTCCAGACTGAGGGACTGTCCACCTCAAAACTTTAAGGGTGATGGACTGATTTCAATCGTCTTCAAGTATCTTCTGCTTCTATCAACTTTTCTTTAACTCGACTGAAGAAGCCTAACTGTGTAGGCGAAACGTTCGAAATAAAAGATACCTAACTGTTGCATATGTGTTTACCTAACAATCTGTCGGTATTTTATACCATTTTAATGTTATTCTGTCCAGACACTCAAACACAAGGGTATCTGGTACAGACCATCTACTTCGACAAACTCTTATTAGTGAGACGGCTGAGTTTGAGAGGGACCTGCCGTCCCAAAGCAACTCTCCTACGTTCACCTCCTGGACTAAATAAAGCTCCATCCTGTCACTTCAACTTCATTATGTTTCAGACAACGGATCATGCTTTCTCAGACTGAGGGGACTGACCCACTCAAACTTAAGGGTGATGGGACTGATTACATCGTCTTCAAGGTATCTTCTGCTTCTATCAAACTTTTCTGTACTCGACTGCAAAGAAGCCCTACTGTGTAGGCCGAAACGTTTCGAAATTAAAGATACCTACTGTTACAATATGTGTCTTACCTAACAATCTGTCGGTATTTTATACCATTTTAATGTACACACTCGTTAATGCTGACTTAGTCCATTTGCAATCCTTAAGTACCTTGAATGAAAACAAATAAAACCTCTCGGGTCCGGGGACATTATTTTGTTTCAGTTTGTCTATCGTTTAAATAACCATGTCCCTGTAACAGTAATATTTGTTAAATTAAAATCATCAGAATAAATAAATTGTTTTAATTACTGGAATTTCACATTTACATCTTCCTGTGTAAAAACTGACAAAAAATAGTCATTAAATAAGGAACACATTCACGTTTTCATTATCCGTCAGCTGTCCATTCCCAGATTTCAGAGGTCCCGTCATACTTTTTCCTTCACCTTCGTCCTTTACACTTGAAAGAACCCCTTTGATTAGTCTTTGATTCATTAGCAAACTCTAATTTTCATAGTCACGTTTAGCCTTTCTAATCGCCTTTTTTACTTCTATTTTAAGCTGAACATATTGGTCAGTAAGGTTACCTCTCCTCTTCTGATGCGCCTATAAATTCCCCCTTTTTTCTCCCCTAATGGGATGCTTTAGCCTCCTTTTTAACCCATTTGGGATCGTTATTTTAGCCCTAATTTCTCTTTGGGAATGTATATACTCTGGGCACTGTGTACATTATTAAGAAAAACAATCATAAAAGCAGATCCCTTCATATTCATAAGAAATAAATTATCACCAATAAAATCATTAGCTAGATAAACCCAATCAAGATTAGACAGATGTTCCCTAAGTCCATTATAATCGGCAGAACGAAAATCAGGGATTTTTACTGTATTATCATTATTCTTGCATTCCCAATTAATGCTAAAGGTGATGGATTTGTGATCACTTGCGCCAAGCTCTTCAGTGATCCCAGATTATTCACGAGTGTTTCCTTATTTGACAAGACTAGGCTAGCAAATTATTACCCCTGGTAGGCTAGTTAAAACTCTGTTTCAGAAAACGTCCTGAACTGTTTCCATGAAGTCACTGGACTCTAATTACCTGTCAAAGAATTCCAGTCAATTTGGCTAAAGTTAAAGTCCCCTACTATGACTACGTTACTGTTCCAAAGCCCTAACAATTTCGTCCCAAAGAAGTCTCCCTCTATCGTGATCCAAGCCTGGGGGTCGGTATATTACACCTAGAATTAGTTTTTCTTGACCCTCCACGAACTCTACCCAAAAACAGACTCTGTTTTTTGCTCTATCTATTTTTATACCTGTTTTTATGCAACAATTAATATTTTCTCGAACATACAAAAGCAACTCCTCCCCCCTTCCCATTACATCTATCCACATTGAACAACTTAAATCCCTGAATATTACACTCAAGCAGTTCATATCCCGACTCTTTAAACAATCACGTTTCAGTTAATGCAATGATATCAAAGTTCCCAGCACATGCTACCAAACGTAGTTCATTAATTTTATTTCTTGCACTTTGACTGTTTGCATAAAATACCCTCATATGTTTTTTCTTCTGCACATTTTTCCTATTCATCTTTGTTTTTACACAATTTCTGAAATTATCATTACCCAGAGTTACTCCATGACAGTTACTATTAAGATTCTTAATATCAGAGCATAAGTCAATATATCCATACTCATTATTAATCATTTCTAAACCCATACCTCTAACTAATCCTAGTTTAAAGTCCTAACAACCCCCTCAACTGAGTTAGCAAGAAAACCACACCTGCCCTGGATAAGTGAACCCCATCCCTGGCATACATGTCATTTCGGCCATAGAAGTTGTCCCAGTTGTCGATGAATGGTACTGCATTATCCTTACAGTGTTTATCCAGCCAACAATTAATACCAATTGCTCTGGACAACCATTCATTACCAACACCTCTTCTTGGCAAAATGCCACATATAACAGGGCGCCCCCCTTCTTCCTAATCATGTCTATAGCTGTCCTGAACTTTCTAACTAAATCCTCACTTCTACGCTTGCCTACATCATTGCCTCCAGCACTGAGGCAAATAATAGGATTGATCCCATTACCGTTCATGATGTTGTCAAGCCGGCTAACAATGTCCTCCATCCCAGCCCCAGGAAAGCATACCCTTTGTCTCCTACTCCTGTCCTTCAAGCAGAATGCCCTATCCATGTATCTAACCTGGCTATCCCCAACAACAACAATATTCTTACCTTCCTTGTTGTCGTTCGTCGTGACGATCCCAGTAGTAGACTCACATTCGTCGGGTAGCACTGAGAATGCGTTGGAGGTTTCCACTGGAGTTTCCACAGCAGTCTCTTTCTTCTTCATCGTTTCTGGCTTTCCATTCGTCTTCTTGATCGTCAACTTCGTCGTCCCCTGCTGTCCAGCCACTGACCACGATCCCTTCTTGACCTGAGGACTCGAAACAGGAGGACTACTACGAATCCTCTTGTTTTCCTCGGTCAATCGCCGTATCTCCATCTTCGCTGCCTTCAATTCTTCCTTAAGTTGCTGGTAAAGTTGCTCGATGGAGGGCATCTTGGTTCAGTCCACGGGAGCAAACAAGACACTTCTTCACAGAGTTAAGTATAGGTCAGCACTCAAAGTACAGGTCACCACTCAAGAGCACACAAACAGGTCTTCACAGAGCTAAGTACACGTCACCACTGAGCTAAGTACACGTCACCACTGAGCTAAGTACACGTCACCACTGAGCTATTCAAGATTGATGGACTGACCACATCGACTCAAGGTTGAGGGACTGATTACCTCATTCTCCTCCTGTTCTTCAAGATTCTCCTTTGTATGGACTGATGAAGCCACTGTGTTACGAAACGTTTCCTCAATAAAGATACCCAAGAGTTGCACATGTGTCTAATTTATCAACATGTCGGTTCTCTGAACCATTCATCTACAAACCTGTCAGACACTGCAACTTCTTGGGATCTTAATACTTGGGAATTCTTCGCTTGCCTAATTCTTGGGCACGACCTACTTCAACATTGAACAAATGTTACACGACCTATGACTGCTGCACCTCTCCTGCCAACGGTTTATAAGCTCCTTCTCAGCACGTATGCACATGTGCAGTGTATTTCACAGATGGTTCTGTCGACCCTGACAGGAAGAGAGCAGCAGCTGGACTGTACCACAATGGTCACACACAAGGCTGGCGACTCCCTGACCACTGCACGATCCTTCAAGCTGAGCTGGTGGCGATTCAGCAGGCATTGTCACATTCCCTACGACATCGACTCCGACCTGTCATACATGTCGATTCCGTCTGCAATCAATGCCCTCTCCCATCCTCAACCACAGGACAATGTTCACCTCATCACATCGATCTGAGCATAATGACAGCCTTAGAAGTTCAGGGTAACAGATCGACATTGAACTGGATCCCCAGCCATGCTGGCATCCGGGGAAATGAGGCGGCAGATGATGCAGCCAAGGCAGCAACAGACTATCCACATGTTGCGATTATTGTCCCAATCAGCCTACGACAGACCAAACTGGTGGCTGCCAGAGCCATGAAACTTATGGGGGAGGTCTTAGGTGATACCCCATCTCAACAGTGGTACCGAGCAGCGACTCAGGGAGAACCCCCTCCATATGATAGAAGCTGGTCCAGAGCGCAGTGTACCGCCATCCATCGGCTTCGTTTGGGCTTTCCCACAGCCAAGATGATGGTAGACAAGGCTGAGGAGGAGATGTGCCAGTACTGTCAGCACGTTGTCCAGCGGCCCATAACACACTATCTTCTGGAGTGCGAAGTTACTGAGACGCTCCGCAGGCAACTAGGAGTGATATTCCCTCCCGAAGAGGAACCAGAGATGACTGCGGCCACACTAGTGTACCATGGAGTCAACGAACCAGACAAGCTGTTACCTGTGATAACGACATATCCTCCTCCTCGCTAGTGTCCATAGTTAGAAGTACATACGGTGTTGTCGCTTATGAGATGCACCAGTTGAACTGACCAGAAGAGTGCTTGAACAGCATATGTCGCATCATTGTAGAAACCTTTTCTCCCTCGGGAGCCAGAGACGGGTCATCGCAAGATTGAGACCCGTGCCAGGACTACGGTCTTGGCGAACATTATACATACATACATACGTATGCCGTATTCTATTCAAGATTGATGGACTGACCACATCGACTCAAGGTTGAGGGACTGATTACCTCATTCTCCTCCTGTTCTTCAAGATTCTCCTTTGTATGGACTGATGAAGCCACTGTGTGGCGAAACGTTTCCTCAATAAAGATACCCAAGAGTTGCACATGTGTCTAATTTATCAACCCTCTCACTCATGCATTTATCCAACCTAAATTTGAAACTACTCAAGGTTTAAGCCTCAATAACCCAACTAGGTAGACTGTTCCACTCATCAACTACCCTATTTCCAAACCAATACTTTCCTATATCCTTTCTAAATCTAAAATTGTCTAATTTGAATTCTTTACTGTGGGTTCTCTCTTGGAGAGATATCCTCAAGACCTTATTTATATCCCCTTTATTAGTACCTATCTTCCACTTATACACTTCGATCAGGTCTCCCTTCATTCTTCGTCTAACAAGTGAATGTAATTTAAGGGTCTTCAATCTTTCTTCATAAGGAAGATTTCTAATGCTGAATGTTTTCTAACGAATTTATGTCCATTCTGTAATATGGAGACCAGAACTGGGCTACATAATCTGGGTTAGGCCTTACTAATGATGTATAAAGCTGTAATATAACCGCTGAACTTCTGTTGCTTACACTTCTTGATATAAGAAGAAGTCGACAACACTCTTCCTTTCCTTGATGTCCTGCTCTGCAAAGCTGACCACGAACTTCGTTTCAAAGTCTATCGAAAACCCACCAACCAAAACGATCTTCTCCACTTCTACTCTCACCACGACACCAAAACCAAACGTGGTGTAATTATAGGCTTCTTCCTGCGTGCACTCAGAATCTGCAGCAACGAGTTCCTTGAGGAAGAATGCACTATAATTGAACAAATATTTTCTAAACTCCACTATCCTCGTCACTTCATCAGAGACTGCAGACGGCGGGCATTAAACATCTTCAACACACCCAGAGAAGACACTGCCGAGAAGAGATACATAGTCCTTCCCACCAACTCCATTGCCAAACATGTTTCCAACATCTTTGCCAAAACATCATTCCAAGTATCTACCTCCACAACCACGACCATCAAGGACATCACCAGTAGTAGACAGAACAAGCCTCCATCCTCTGCAGGGGTATACATAATCCCTTGTAATGACTGCAACAAGTTATACGTGGGCGAAACATCAAGAAACCTCCAAACACGTGTTTCAGAACACCAATACGCAAGCAGGTCTGACGACACAAGGAATGCCTGCGTACAACACCGTAATTCACACAACCACTTGATAAACTACAGAAACTCAAGACTTATCGCCACAGAAGACAACACTCAATACCGAAGAATCCTGGAATCATCACTTATTTCTATATCCGACAACTTCAACCAGAATAGTGGCTTCTATAACATAGCTGAACCACTTGCCAAGAAACTTCTTCATCGCTATCCCACATAAGAACACTGTAGAAGGTCTGTTCACAAACTTATCCAATCTCCTTTCCAAACTACCCAAGTTTTAAGACTCTATAACCCAACTCGGTACATCATCAGATGCAGCATTCTTCACCTGACCTCAGCTTTCTGAACCGGACTATAAATACTCGCGTTCCTTCCACCCCAGGTAGTTCTGTTTGTGTGGAAAAAGACACTTATGTACAGTTCAGGACATTTATTAAAGGAAACGTTTCGCCACGAGTGGCTTCTTCAGTCCTAATACAGAGAAAACTAAGAAAACACACATATATATAGTGGCGGGAGTCAGGTGAGGTGATGCGTGGGTAGAGGTGGTAGTAGTAGTAGTAGAAGTAATGAACATTAAAATGGTATAAAATACCGACAGGTTGTTAGGTAAGACACATATGCAACAGTTAGGTATCTTTATTATGAAACGCTTCGCCCACACAGCAGGCTTCCTCAGCCAAGTACAGAAAAGTTGATAGAAGCAGAAGATACTTGAAGACGATGGAGGGTGATGGACTGATTACATCGTCTTCAAGTATCTTCTGCTTCTATCAACTCTTCTGTACCCGACCGAAGAAGCCCACCGTGTAGGCGAAACGTTTCATAATAAAGATACCTAACTGTTGCATATGTGTCACACAGTAGAAGTAATGGAACTAAGGAGGTGAGGCAAGAGAGGGACCTGCTGGCATCAAGTAACACCAGTTCCCAGGATGGGTAATATCCTCTTGCTTAGTAATTTTGAAATACTGTAACTACCGGATTTTTGCTTTATAGTGTTACTGACAGAAATTAGTGCGGCTTCAATGCATTTTCTCCGTCTTAAGTCGTCTTCTTTAATAACTAGTTTAGCTTCATTGAATTTCATGAGGTGTCCAACATCGTCTCTATGTTGAACACATGCGTTTTTGCGGTCATCATTTCTGCAAGCATTTTTGTGTTCTGCTATCCTAATGTCCAGAGTTCTGGCTGTTTCCCCTACATATACTTTGTCACACCCCCCACATGGTATAGTGTAGATTCCTGCACTTGTGCCAGAATCATGCTTGGGTTTTTGTATCAGGTTCCTAATAGTAGTTGAAGAGCTGGTAGATATTTTAGCCAGTTTTCTGTCAAACATTTTTGAAACATTAGTGGCAACGTTGCTGACCGGTTAAAAACGATGTAACTTGGAGGCTTTTCTTCAATTTGATAGGTGTTGGTCTTGCTGAGGATACGTGTTGCACGTTTCCTGCAGTCACGTATGAAGTGTAGGGGAAAGTGTAGTGAACTAAAAGAGTTGGTGATGTATGTAACATTCTTCTTCGAGGAACTGCGGACTGGAAATTCTGTAGGCTCTCAGAAAGAAGCCAATGAACTACCCCTCTTTTAGTTCTTGTGTCATGGTGAGAGAAGAAATGTAGAAGATCATTCTTGTAGGTAGGCTTCCGGTAGACTTTAAAAGAAAGTTTGTTTTCCCCTGTGCGTAAGAGAACGTCGAGAAAAGGTAACTGGTTGTCCTTCTCCTCCTCTAGAGTAAATTTAATAGTAGGTTCCAGAGTGTTGATGGTGTTGAGGATGCCCTGTACGTCAAGATTTTTGGGTACAATGACCAAAATATCATCTACGTACCGCATCCAAGTAACTGAACGAGGGATGTTATTGAGGATCCTTCTTAATTTTTGGGTACAATGACCAAAATATCATCTACGTACCGCATCCAAGTAACTGAACGAAGGATGTTATTGAGGATCCTTCTTGATTCCAGGTCCTCCATATATAAATTGGCAAGAACTGCACTAAGGGGGGATCCCATGGCTAGTCCGAAGAGTTGTTTGTACTTCTTGTCCTCGAACCTAAAACAGTTATAACGAACACAAAGTTCGACAAGGCTCACAAAATCTTGGCGGGGTACAGGTAACTCTGTATCATCTTTAATCACCCTGCGAAGAAGATCAATGGCTTGATCAACTGGGACATTGGTGAATAAGGCAGTCACGTCAAAACTTGTAAGCTTCTTATCACTCATGTCGAGATCCCTGATACGGTTTAAGGAGGTCACCCGAATGCTTTAGATGAGCCTGACTGATTGTACCCAGGAGCTTTGACAAATATTTCGCCAAAACTCCTGCTAGACTGTGAGGGGCGCTGCCGATTCCAGATGTAATGGGTCTCATAGGCACATTTGGTTTGTGGGTCTTTGGTAAACCATAAAGTCTTGCTGACTTGGGGTTGGTAGGGATGTGGCGCAAGAGCTTTTTACCTTCTTCTGATTTCCTGAGTATACTGCGGGTCTTACTGAGAAAAGAATCTGTTTCTTTCCTCCATGCATGTTCGGGGATGGAAACGTATGTGTTGGCGTCGTTCAATAAATCTTGCCGAACACATCCTAAGCAAAGTTACCACCGCCAACCTACAGCAGAAACTACGGCTCTCAAGAAAACTTTCCTCTCTCTGTCAACACAGCAAATGGAAAGATATTGGTAGAGCTGACATCATCAATAACCTTTCTTCTTATGTTCTCAGTGATACAGAATCCGAAGCACTCAGCTTAGGTCTCAAGTTTGCTACTGGCATACGGAAGCCTAAATGCGAGTTAGACACAGTGATCAAAAACCATTTCTTCGGTGACTCTGAGTTTAACAAAGGTTTCATACAAGGACTTATTGCAGCTGCAGTTTCTGAACCTAGTCGTCCAGTCATTCCTCGTCGCTACATCCAGGCACTCAAACACTTAGCTACCAATAATGATATTCTCAATCACCACAGCGGACAAAGGAAGGAGGAGTGTGTCATCCTCAACAGTACAGACTACGTTAGTAAGATGCAAGATTTATTGAACGACGCCAACACACTACGTTTCCATCCCCGAACATGCATGGAGGAAAAGAAACAGATTCTTTTCTCAGTAAGAACCCGCAGTATACTCAGGAAATCAGAAGAAGGTAAAAAGCTCTTGCGCCTCATCCCTACCAACCCCAAGTCAGCTAGACTTTATGGTTTACCAAAGACCCACAAACCAAATGTGCCTATGAGACCCATTACATCTGGAATCGGCAGCGCCCCTCACAGTCTAGCAGGAGTTTTGGCGAAATATTTGTCAAAGCTCCTGGGTACAATCAGTCAGGCTCATCTAAAGCATTCGGGTGACCTCCTTAACCGTATCAGGGATCTCGACATGAGTGATAAGAAGCTTACAAGTTTTGACGTGACTGCCTTATTCACCAATGTCCCAGTTGATCAAGCCATTGATCTTCTTCGCAGGGTGATTAAAGATGATACAGAGTTACCTGTACCCCGCCAAGATTTTGTGAGCCTTGTCGAACTTTGTGTTCGTTATAACTGTTTTAGGTTCGAGGACAAGAAGTACAAACAACTCTTCGGACCAGCCATGGGATCCCCCCTTAAATTTACTCTAGAGGAGGAGAAGGACAACCAGTTACCTTTTCTCGACGTTCTCTTACGCACAGGGGAAAACAAACTTTCTTTTAAAGTCTACCGGAAGCCTACCTACAAGAATGATCTTCTACATTTCTTCTCTCACCATGACACAAGAACTAAAAGAGGGGTAGTTATTGGCTTCTTTCTGAGAGCCTACAGAATTTCCAGTCCGCAGTTCCTCGAAGAAGAATGTACATGACAAGATGGTATAAACCTTGGTAATAAATACCGACAAGTTGGTTTAGAAAGACACGTAAGCAAACACTATAACATATTTATTAGAAAACGTTTCGGTCCTGGGACCTTGATCACTAGAAGTGATCAAGGTCCCAGGACCGAAACGTTTTCTAATAAATATGTTATAGTGTTTGCTTACGTGTCTTTCTAAACCAAGAATGTACATACATCACCAACTCTTTTAGTTCACTACACTTTCCCCTACACTTCATACGTGACTGCAGGAAACGTGCAACACGTATCCTCAGCAAGACCAACACCTATCAAATTGAAGAAAAGCCTCCAAGTTACATCGTTTTACCGGTCAGCAACGTTGCCACTAATGTTTCAAAAATGTTTGACAGAAAACTGGCTAAAATATCTACCAGCTCTTCAACTACTATTAGGAACCTGATACAAAAACCCAAGCATGATTCTGGCACAAGTGCAGGAATCTACACTATACCATGTGGGGGGTGTGACAAAGTATATGTAGGGGAAACAGCCAGAACTCTGGACATTAGGATAGCAGAACACAAAAATGCTTGCAGAAATGATGACCGCAAAAACGCATCTGTTCAACATAGAGACGATGTTGGACACCTCATGAAATTCAATGAAGCTAAACTAGTTATTAAAGAAGACGACTTAAGACGGAGAAAATGCATTGAAGCCGCACTAATTTCTGTCAGTAACACTATAAAGCAAAAATCCGGTAGTTACAGTATTTCAAAATTACTAAGCAAGAGGATATTACCCATCCTGGGAACTGGTGTTACTTGATGCCAGCAGGTCCCTCTCTTGCCTCACCTCCTTAGTTCCATTACTTCTACTGTGTGACACATATGCAAACATGTTAGGTATCTTTATTATGAAACGTTTCGCCTACACGGTGGGCTTCTTCGGTCGGGTACAGAAGAGTTGATAGAAGCAGAAGATACTTGAAGACGATGTAATCAGTCCATCACCCTCCATCGTCTTCAAGTATCTTCTGCTTCTATCAACTTTTCTGTACTTGGCTGAGGAAGCCTGCTGTGTGGGCGAAGCGTTTCATAATAAAGATACCTAACTGTTGCATATGTGTCTTACCTAACAACCTGTCGGTATTTTATACCATTTTAATGTTCATTACTTCTACTACTACTACTACCACCTCTACCCACGCATCACCTCACCTGACTCCCGCCACTATATATATGTGTGTTTTCTTAGTTTTCTCTGTATTAGGACTGAAGAAGCCACTCGTGGCGAAACGTTTCCTTTAATAAATGTCCTGAACTGTACATAAGTGTCTTTTTCCACATCTTGTCGGTATCACCATACCATTTCCTCAGTTCTGTTTGTGACTTGAAAAAGCCCACTGTGTGGGCGAAACGTAGTCAATAAAGGATCACATTATACTGCATTTGTGTTTATATTTCCATAAGAACATAACATAAGAAAGGAGGAACACTGCAGCAGGCATGTTGGCCCATACTAGGCAGGTCCTTTACAATTCATCCCACTAACAAACATTTGCACTGATGTGCAAGTCCCACTCAAATCCAACCCCTCCCACTCATGTACTTATCCAACCTAAATTTGAAACTACCCAAAGTCCTAGCCTCAATAACCCAACTAGGTAGATTGTTCCACTCATCAACTACCCTATTTCCAAACCACTACTTTCCTATGTCCTTTCTAAATCTAAACTTATCTAATTTAAATCCATTACTGCGGGTTCTCTCTTGGAGAGATATCCTCAAGACCTTGTTAATATCCCCTTTATTAATACCTATCTTCCACTTATACACTTCGATCGGTTTCTCCCCTCATTCTTCGTCTAACAAGTGAATGTAACTTAAGAGTTTTCCATTTTCTTCATAAGGAAGATTTCTAAAAGCTATGTATTAATTTAGTCATCCTACGCTGAATGTTTTCTAACGAATTTATGTCCATTCTGTAATATGGAGGGCCAGAACTCAGCTGCATAATCTAGGTGAGGCCCTTTTAATGATGTATAAAGCTGCAGTATGACCTCTGGACTTCGTTGCTTACACTTCTTTATATAAATCCCAGTAATCATTTGCCTTATTTTATACGCTTAGGCATTGCTGTCTTGGTTTAAAGGGTTGCTGCTTACCATAACCCCCAAAATCCTTTTCGCAATCTGTATGGCTGAGTTCTACATTATTTAACTTATAAGTGCTAGGGTTATGGACACTCCCTAGCTTCAGAACCTTGCATTTTTTCTACATTGAACTGCATCTGCCACTTTTCTGACCAAGAGTAGAGTTTGTTTAAATTTCCTCCTGAAGTTCCTAACATCTACTTTGAATCAATTATCTTACCTATCTTCGTGTCATCGGCGAATTTGCTCATTTTCACTAGTAATTTTCCCTTTATCAAGATCATTTATATATATTATAAAACAACAACGGGCCAAGACTGATCCCTGTGGAACGCCACTTGTTACTGATCCCCACTCGGATTTAACCCCATTTATGGACACTCTTTGCTTCCTGTCCGTGAGCCATGATTTGATCCACGAGAGCACCCTTCCCCCAATGCCATGAGCTGCTACTTTCTTCAACAGTCTTTGGTGCGGAACTCTATCAAATGCCTTACTAAAATCTAAGTAAATAATATCAAATTCTTTATCGTGGTCAACAGCCTCAAAAGCTTTACTGAAGAAAGTTAATAAATTAGTTAGACAAGACCGGCCTCTTGTGAATCCATGCTGAGTATCATTAATCAAGCTATGCTTATCAAGATGGCTTCTTATAATCTGAGCTATAATTGACTCTAGTAATTTGCCTACAATTGAGGTCAGGCTTATTGGGCGGTAATTTGACGGTAACGACTTGTCCCCTGTTTTAAAAATAGGAATTACATTAGCCATCTTCCACATATCAGACACTACACCTGTTTGAAGAGATAAATTTTAAAAAAATTAGTTAATGGTTCACAGACTTCTATTTTGCATTCCTTTAGAACCCTTGAAAAAACTTCATCAGGACCCGGTGACTTATTTTGCTTCAGTCGGTCTATCTGCTTCACAACCATTTCACTAGTGACTGTGATGTTACATAATTTATCTTCTGATCCACTATAAAAATTAATTACCGGAATATTATTAGTGTCTTCCTGTGTAAAAACCGAGAGAAAATAATTATTTAAAATCGAGCACATTTCATTCTCCTTTTCAGTAAGATGCCCATAGTTATTTTTAAGGGGACCTATCTTATCTCTGACTTTTGTTCTATATACCTGGAAAAAAACTTTTTGGGTTAGTTTTAGAATCCCTAGCAACTTTAATTTCATAGTCCCTTTTAGGTTTTCTTATCCCCTTTTTAATGTCCCTCTTAATGTCAATATACTGATTCATAAGATGACCCTCGCCTCTTTTGATACGCCTATAAATTCCTTTCTTATGCCCTAGTAGATATTTCAGCCTATTATTCATCCATTTTGGGTCATTTCTATTTGATCTAATTTCCTTGTAAGGGATAAACGTTCTTTGAGCAGCATGTATTGTGCTCAGAAAACTGTCATATTGATAGTTCTCTTCGTTACCCCAGTCAACAGATGATAAGTGTTCTCTAAGCCCATCGTAATCTGCTAAGCGAAAATCTGGGACTGTTACTGAGTTATCCCTACTATCATACTTCCATTCAATTCTATATGTAATTGATTTGTGGTCGCTAGCACCCAGTTCCTCTGAAACTTCTAAATTATTAACAAGGGATTCATTGTTTGCCAGAACTAAGTCAAGCAGGTTATTACCCCTTGTAGGTTCTGTCACAAACTGCTTCAAAAAACAATCCTGAACTACTTCTAAGAAGTCGTATGCTTCTGAATTGCCAGTCAAGAAATTCCAATCAATATGACTAAAGTTAAAGTCTCCTAGGATTACTACATTATCGTGCCTTGTGGCCTTAACAATTTCCTCCCATAGTAGTCTCCCCTGGTCCCTATCTAAATTTGGGGGACGGTATATCACACCTAAAATTAATTTTTCATGCCCCTCTGAAAATTCTATCCAAACAGACTCTGTATGTATTACTTCAGACTTAATACCCGTTTTTATGCAACAGTTCAAAACGATCTCGGACATACAATGCCACGCCACCCCCCTTCCCGATACTTCTATCTACTTGGAACAATTTAAAACCCTGAATGTGACATTCTGCAGGCATGTCCCGACTTTTTGAATTAAACCACGTCTCAGTAATGGCAAATATATCTGTTACCTGCACTAGCAACTAGTCTCAACTCGTCCATCTTATTCCTAGCACTGCGACTATTTGTGTAATAAATATTTAAAGACCGTCCTCTCTCTTTACCCTTCCTGCTCCTTTCTGTTATTCCCCTAAACCTATTACTGTCCTTGTCAATTAGTGCCACTGGCTTTCCAATATCCACCTCATTTTGCCTATTACTAGTTCTCCTAGTACTCATATTACTACCCTGCGACTTCACAGTTTTCCCGCCTAAACCCATACCACTAACTATTCCTAGTTTAAAGACCTAACAGCTCCCTCCACTGCGTTGGCCAGTGCCCCCACCCCACACCTAGATAAGTGAACCCCATCCCTGGCATACATGTCATTTCTGCCATAGAAGAGGTCCCAGTTGTCAATGAATGTTACCGCATTTTCCTTACAGTATTTGTCCAGCCAGCAATTGACACCAATTGCTCTGGACAACCATTCGTTTCCAACTCCTCTCCTTGGCAAAATGCCACATATGACAGGTTTCCCATCCTTCCTCCTAATTATCTCTATTGCTGACCTATACCTGCTAATCAGGTCCTCACTCCTATGTCTGCCAACATCGTTGCCTCCAGCACTGAGACAGATAATAGGATTGCTCCCATTACCTCTCATGATGTCATCCAGACGGCTAACAATATCCTTCATCCCAGCCCCAGGAAAACACACTCTCTGCCTCCTACTCTTATCCTTCAAGCAGAATGCCCTATCCATGTACCTAATCTGGCTATCCCCAACAACAACAATGTTTTTACCTTCCTTGGCGTCGTCCGTCGTGATGCTCCCAGTAGTCGACTCACATTCGCCAGGTAGCATTACACCACTTGTAGAATTCGTCAAGACGTTCTCGATGGTCTTCGTTGTGGTTTCTAGGAATGTCTTACTCACGTCTGCCAATGCTTCTTTGGTGCTCGTTGTGGCATTCCCAGTAGAACACTCACATTCGTCAGGTAGCACCGAGAATGGGTTGGAAGTTTCCACGGTAGTCTTCTGGTTTCTCGTTGTTTCTGCCTCTCCAACCGTTTTCTTGATCTTCAGCTTAGTTCCATGTTGCCCGGCCACTGACCAAGCTCCCCTCTTAACCTGGGGACTCACAACAGAAGGATTACTACGAATCCTCTTGTTCTCCTCCGTTAATCGCCGTATCTCCATCTTAGCAACTCTGAGCTCTTCTCTCAGCTGCTGGTAAAGTTGCTCAAGAGAGGGCATCCTGGTTCAGATTCACAGAGAGCACAAACAGGTCTTCACAGAGCTAAGTACACCGTCCCAGTAATCTGTTTGCCTTATTACGTACGCTTAGGCATTGCTGTCTTGGTTTAAGGTTACTGCTCACAACCCCCAAGTCCTTTTCACAATCTGTATGGCTAAGTTCTACGTTATTTAACTTTTAAGTGCTAGGGTTATGGACTCTCCCGAGCTTCAGAACCTTGTATTTATCTACATTGAACTGCATCTGCCACTTTGCTGACCAGGTATTGAGTTTGTCTAAATCCTCCTGAAGTTCCCCGATATCTACGTTTGAATCAATTATCCTACCTATCTTTGTGTCATCGGCGAATTTGCTCATGTCACTAGTAATTTCCTCATCAAGGTCATTGATATATATTATAAGCAACAACGGGCCCAAGATTGATCCCTGTGGAACACCACTTGTTACAGATCCCCACTCGGATTTAACCCCATTTATGGACACTCTCTGCTTCCTGTCTGGGAGCCATGACTCCATCCACGAGAGCACTTTTTCCCCAATGCCATGAGCTGCCACTTTCTTTAACAGTCTTTGGTGCGGTACTCTATCAAAAGCCTTACTGAAATCTAGGTAAATAATATCAAATTCTTTATCGTGATCAACAGCCTCAAAAGCTTTACCAAAGAAAATTAACAAATTAGTTAGACAAGAACGGCCTCTCGTGAATCTATGCTGAGTATCATTAATCAAGCTATGCTTATCCAGATGGTTTCTTATAATCTCGGCTATAATTGACTCTAGTAATTTGCCTACAATTGAAGTCAGGCTTATTGGGCGGTAATTTGATGGTAACGACTTGTCCCCCGCTGTAAAAATAGGAATTACATTAGCAGTCTTCCACATTTTCAGACACTATACCTGTTTGAAGAGATAAATTAAAATTTTAGTTAATGGTTCACAGAGTTCCATTTTTCATTCCTTAAGAACCATTGAAAAAAGCTCATCAGGACCCAGCGACTTACATTGCTTCAGTCGGTCTATTTGTTTCATAACCATTTCACTAGTGACTGTGATGTTACATAATTTATCTTCTTCAGACCCTCTATAAAAATTAATTACTGGAATATTGTTAGTGTCTTCCTGTGAAAAAACCGAGAGAGAATTAAAATCGAGCACATTTCATTCTTTGTCGGTAAGATGCCCATAGTTATTTTTAAAAGGACCTATCTTATCTCTAACTTTCGTTCTATAGACCTGGAAAAAACTTTTTGGGTTTTCGAATCCCTAGCAACTTTAATTTCATTCGCG
>NC_069443.1:37811575-37833276 GCF_026875155.1 Cherax quadricarinatus | reverse complement strand
CCCACATCATCAGCAACGGCTACGATTTCAACAACACTCAGTGTCGCCAACACCAGACCCCCAAGTTTTATATATATTAGCGTTGAATTCAGATATCGTTTATATTTTTCATTTTTCATTTTTTTAAAAGGATCAATATTTCTATTTAAGTGTTTTGTATTGTTATATTTATCTTAACACAGACACAAGTTTTATATTTTAGCGTTTTTGTTCTTTTTTTTTGCATTTATTTTTCTTGAATGAGGATCCATTTATATTAATGGGGTTGTTAACTGTTATATTTTCAAATGGATAAGTTCCCTATGTGTCAGTTTTTTTTTCCCTTTTTTTATGCATTAATTTCTGAAGTATGGATGTTCCACCCTTGTAATATTGACTGGTTGTTACAGCTAGTAAGTTTACTGGATGTTCCAGCTATGTGAATGTTACTGGATGTTCCAGCTATGTGAATGTTACTGGATGTTCCAGATATGTGAATGTTACTGGATGTTCCAGCTATGTGAATGTTACTGGATGTTCCAGATATGTGAATGTTACTGGATGTTCCAGCTATGTGAATGTTACTGGATGTTCCAGATATGTGAATGTTACTGGATGTTCCAGCTATGTGAATGTTACTGGATGTTCCAGCTATGTGAATGCTACTGGATGTTCCAGCTATGTGAATGTTACTGGATATTCCATCTATGTGAATGTTACTGGATGTTCCATCTATGTGAATGTTACTGGATGTTCCATCTATGTGAATGTTACTGGATGTTCCAGCTATGTGAATGTTACTGGATGTTCCATCTATGTGAATGTTACTGTGAGGGAAAAGTAGGTGTAAGTGGGGTTAAGGTTGTTCGGGCAACCAGGAACCATTAGCGAGTTACGTTGCGCGCGCACTCACCCCCCCCCTCTCTGGCGGGCTGGGGCAAAACCAGTTCCTGGTGTCCGATTTGTTAGTTTCTACTCTTGGTAATATTAACCTTACCTGGTGTGGACTGAAGTTTGGAGAGTCACTTCGCCTCCACTCTTCTCCTAATCAGGTAGGGTGATCTACCAGGAGTATTACTGTTTGTTCTTTTCTAGTGTTTGCTGGTTACCAGTAATGATTTTGGCATTTATCATTCTTTTTCTTTCTTAAATGTTATATTATCATGACTATGGGTAACCAGTTTTATTTTCTCTTATTTGTCAGCTCTGTTCCTGGCGTGGTCTTCCAGGATAGACGCCAGATAAAGGGGCAAGACGTGTGTTAATAATACTTATTAACATTATTCTACAACTACCGGCCCTTACCTATTCTACTTGTGCTCCATCCAAGTGGTAGGAGATTCCAGAACATCGGATTACCATCTGCCCAGGATAACCTACATAAATAACATCAGAGGAACTATCCAGGGCCATACCTACTCCTACCCAACTACAAGAACTGAAGGCCAATTTTTTTTTATTATATTTAAATTTTAAGTAAAATTCTAAAATCATTTTTCTTGTTTTTCCTAAATCATTTCTTTATTTATTTTTCCATTAGTTTCTTTTGTTCAGTTGGAAGGCGTTCCACTGACAATGGCGACCTTGCCAGGATCCGACTCTCGAAGCAACATCTTCCTGATGGTTCAACTGGTTGTGAGTATAACATTTAAGATAGAAAAGGGTGAGTTAGTTGAGGTGTCAAGTCATTACTGGTAGTCTGGTTGACTTACCGTTGTTTGGTTCTAGGGTTCGGTTTAGAAGTTTACCTATTTGTTGGACCTGGGGAACTTTGATAATAACCCCTCCTGTGTGAACCGTGTGTATTTTGCTTAGTGAAGGCTATTGAGCCCACAAGTGTATTCTTCCAGGGAGAAATATTTATTTCATTTTCTACTTTGGGAAGTTTAAAGTGTGCGGACTGTGTCCCTCTTTTGTAACAGACGTTACTGTTAATTTTAAGTAAGTCAGTTGAAGTTGGGTGCTTAATATTTCTTTTTACAAGATGGATTCTTTAGATTTCTGGTTGAAAGCTGGAAAGGAAATGGGATTTACTGGACAAAGCCTTGATAGTTACATTACTGCTAAAATGGCTATTGAAGAGAAAAAAGAACAGGAAAGACTAGCTCGAGAGGAGAAAAAGGAACAGGAAAGGACTAGCTCGAGAAGAGAAAAAGGAACAGGAGAGGACTAGCTCGGGAAGAAAAAAGACTAGCTCAAGAAAAGAAAGAGGAACAGGAAAGACTAGCTCGGGAAGATAAAATCGAACAGGAAAGGATAGCTAGAGAAGATAGAGTTCAGGCAAGAGAGGTAGCCTTCAAAATGAAGGAAATTGAGTTAGAACAATCAAGGTTGGAATTAGAAGCCAAGAAGATAGAACTATCTAAGCAGAAAATAGATGAAGGGGTTTTAGAATACCCTTCCAAGAACCTAATATTAGGATGCCACAAATACCACCTTTCTCGGAACAAGATGACATAGCGGCATATATTACTAGATTCGAGAGTACTGCTACTCTCTGTGACTGGCCAGTAGATTCTTGGGCTACTAGGCTTGGCTTACTACTGTCAGGTTCAGCATTAAACGTCTATTCCACTCTACCCTCTGATGTTATTTCTAGTTATAGCCTGCTGAAAAGAAAGCTATACTACAGGCTTTCCAAAAAACTACTCATCATTACAGGTCGGAGTTTAGACACATAAAAATAACTCCTCATCAAAATTACATGCAATTCTTAACAACACTTTTCAGATTATTTGATTCGTGGATTGATAGTGCTGAGGTTGACCACGATTTCGAATCTTTACGAGACCTGATGGTAAGAGATCAATTCCTTTCTTCTGTAAACTCTGACTTACGAATATTCTTTTAAAGAACGAAACGTTCATACGGCTGCAGAAATGGCACAAGCTGCTGATATATATGCGTGCGCTCATAATAACTACCCTAAAGAGCGTAGCAGATATAAGCCTGTTGTGCCTAAGCAATCTGAGGGATCCAAACCCTCCGTACCTAAGAATTCCACGGCCTTCACAGTTAAGTGTTTCAACTGTAATGAGTGGGGTCATAGAAGGCCCGACTGTCTAGAAAAAAAGGTGAAAATGTCGGTAAATGTTTCACTGAATCAAACATAAACGCACCTTTTAGTGAAGGTACAGTCAATGGTATGAATGTGTCAACCATTCTTAGAGACACTGGATGTTCCTGTATTGTTATCTCGAGTAAGCTTTTCCCTAACCTAGATTCTTCACGTTATAAGTCCACTAAATTAACTGACTATTTAGGAAGAAGCGATTCTTTTCCAACAGTCAGATGTTTTGTTAGGTGCAAATGGTTCTCAGGATGGGTAGATGCCGTAGTTGCCCCGATAACCTCATGTTCTGTTTTGGTTGGGAACATACAAGGGGCTACTTTCCCATCTGAGAAGGACTGTTTGGAATTTGGAGTTTCCAAGGAAGGGTTGGAACCTAATATCTCTGTTTCTTCACAGATAGTTCCAGACGAGATTCAGTTGGGTAACCTAAATCAGAGAGCTGATGGTTACAAAACTCCGGTAACACCTTTAGTAAGTCAGTCACTTGAACTGGACAACGCAGACGCCAGTGGGAAACTACGTGTGGCACAATCTATACAACAACTAGATCGATTAACGTCGTTACCAGAGCTCAGTCTAAGGTAAAACCTATCCACCATTAGTTCTTTCCAAAGGAAAGCCAATCGAGCTGTCTCATATAGATTTAGAGGGTCTTCAAAAGACTTGTCCTTCCTTAGAGGAATCTCGGAAGTTAGCTTTAAATGGCAAGGTGACCCAGAGAAAGAAATTTTCTTACAAGTTTGAGTTCAAACACGATCTTTTGTACAAGACTATAGTGTCTGCGGACAAGACCAATGACGTTGGTCGAAGCCTGTTAGTCATTCCGCAGGATTGCCGTGATAACTATTTTAAAGATTTCTCATGACTTGCCAGTCTCTGGCCATTTTTCACATAGGAAGACCTATAATTAAATCAAGGACCATATTTTTGGCCTAGCATGTCTCTGACATCTATAAGTACTGCAGATCATGTCACTTTATGTCAACTTTCCACGCAGAAGGGTAGAACTAGGAGAGTTCCTATGGTAAAGATGCCAATTTTCTCAGTCCCTTTTGCAAGGGTTGCAGTAGATATAGTTGGTCCTATCACACCTCGCTCATCAGGAGGTCATAAATATATTTTAACTATGATTGACTACGCGTCCAGCTTCCAGAGGCGGTACCCTTAAAATCCATTACGTCCATAGAAGTCGCAGAAGCCTTATTTTCTATTTTTTCACGTGTAGGTATACCTCGTGAAATTCTGTCGGATAAAGGGGCTCAATTCACTTCAGAATTAATGGAACACGTTTATCAACTTGTGGGTGTTAAACCTCTTTTCACTACACCTTACCATCCGATGTGTAACGGAAGAGTGGAGCGACAACATGCCATCCTAAAGTCAATACTAAAAAAACTATGTATTCTTAAACCAACGGACTGGCATAGATTTTTACCATGTGCTCTTTTCGCAATGCGCGAGATTCCAAGTGATTCCCTTGGTTATTCCCCTTTTGAATTGCTTTATGGGAGACAAGCTCGTGGTCCACTATCTATTTTGAATGAACTTTGGTCCAAAGATATCAAACCTGAGGTTCAAAACAGCTATCAGTTTCTTTTAGATCTAAGGGAAAGGTTGGAAGAAACCGCCGATTTGGTCAGTAAAAACCTAGAGATGTCTATGGAAACGTACAAGCCCTATTTTGACCATAAAAGTTCCAAGCGTACGTTTAAGTTGGTGATGAAGTTTTAGTTCTCCTACCTGACAAATCCAACAAATTGCTAATTACCTGGCGCGGACCTTTATAAAGTAGTGAAGGTCTGCAATAAGGTAGATTATATCTTGGATGTCAAGGGTAGAGAGAGAATGTATCACGTCAATATTTTGAAACGGTACCATAGAAGAGAAGTTAATCTTTGCGTAAATGCCTTTGACGAAGATACTTCTTCTTTCAGCTTGGATACAAGTGGTGATTCGTACGAATGTAGAGTTTGTATTATAGATGACGAGTCTTTTACAGAATCGAAGGAACTACTGGATATCTTAACGCATGATCCCTCACCAATGAAGTCAAATGTCAACATTAACAACGACTTGTCAAATAAACAAAAGTCTCAAGTAAGTGCCTTAGTAAATTCATTTTCTGACGTATTCACAGAGGTACCAGGACTTACCACCACTATTGTACACAAGATTGAATTGTCGGATCATGAACCAGTAAGGCGGAAAATCTACCCTGTTCCCGTTCACTTACGGAAAACTTTTGATAATGAGGTGGACAAACTATTTAACTTAAATATCATAGAACCTTCGAAATCAGCTTTCTGTTCACCAGTTGTTATGGTTAAGAAACCCGATAATTCTTACCGACTTGCCCAAGATTTTCGTTATTTAAATACTATAACTAAATGGGATGCAGAACCCATGCCAGTAATTGATCATGACTTGTATAAATTCCATGACTGCAAATTCTTCTCGGAATTAGACATCTCACAAGCATACCATCAAGTGCCGTTACACCCAGACTCGAAACCATACACTGCTTTCCCTACTCATAGAGGTCTAATGCAATACCGCACAATGCCTTTCGGTTTTGGTTACCGCGTGTGCCACGTATATTAGGCTTATGAGAATAGTTCTTTCTGATCTAAAGAATGTATCAGTGTATTTTGATAATATTTATATCATGACAAATGTCTGGGAAGACCATCTAAATACACTAGCGCTTGTTTTGAAAAGACTAAGAACTCATGGCCTTACAGTTAAACCACAAAAGTGCTTTCTTGGCTATCATAAGGTACAATACCTTGGGTTCATTATCTCTGATAACAACTTTTCACCACTTCCTAATATGACCAAAGCTGTTTTAGAAAGTACGTTCCCTGCTACAAAAAGTTATTAAGAAGTTTCCTTGGATCTGTAAACTTCTATAGAAATTTTGTACCAAATCTAAGTAGCTTAACTTCAGTTCTTACAGACTATTTGAAAAAGGGTGTCAAGGAACCTCTTAGTTGTTCTGAGGAAGCCCACCAAAGCTTCGAAGAAATTAAGAGGATATTTTCAAACCCCCCTGTCCTAAAATTACCAGATATTAATAAATATTTTGTCTCCGAACAGATGCCTCCCATTCTGGACTCGGGGCTGTACTACTTCAATATTATGAGGAGACACCTTTCCCAGTATCTTTCGCCAGTAAGAAGCTTCTGCCCAGAGAAGAAAGATATTCCACTGTGGAGAAAGAATGTTATGCTTTAGTATGGGGTATAAGTAGATTTAAATACTACCTATACGGTAAACCCTTTGTGCTTGAAACAGATCACAAGCCACTGATGTACTTGGAAAACTTTAAAGGGTCAAATAGCAGACTCTTGAGATGGGCTCTGGCTATTCAGCCCTATAAGTTTAAAGTCGTTTATATTTCTGGCTCTGAAAACCACTTTTCAGATTGGCTGAGCCGAGGTTGTATTTAGTGCTTTTCCCTCTGTTCGTTGACTTATTGACTCCGTCCATAAGTTTTGGAAGGGGGTATTGTGAGGGAAAAGTAGGTGTAAGTGGGGTTAAGGTTGTTCGGGCAACCAGGAACCATTAGCGAGTTACGTTGCGCGCGCACTCACCCCCCCCTCTCTGGCGGGCTGGGGCAAAACTAGTTCCTGGTGTCCGATTTGTTAGTTTCTACTCTTGGTAATATTAACCTTACTGGTGTGGACTGAAGTTTGGAGAGTCACTTCGCCTCCACTCTTCTCCTAATCAGGTAGGGTGATCTACCAGGAGTATTACTGTTTGTTCTTTTCTAGTGTTTGCTGGTTACCAGTAATGATTTTGGCATTTATCATTCTTTTTCTTTCTTAAATGTTATATTATCATGACTATGGGTAACCAGTTTTATTTTCTCTTATTTGTCAGCTCTGTTCCTGGCGTGGTCTTCCAGGATAGACGCCAGATAAAGGGGCAAGACGTGTGTTAATAATACTTATTAACATTATTCTACAACTACCGGCCCTTACCTATTCTACTTGTGCTCCATCCAAGTGGTAGGAGATTCCAGAACATCGGATTACCATCTGCCCAGGATAACCTACATAAATAACATCAGAGGAACTATCCAGGGCCATACCTACTCCTACCCAACTACAAGAACTGAAGGCCAATTTTTTTTTATTATATTTAAATTTTAAGTAAAATTCTAAAATCATTTTTCTTGTTTTTCCTAAATCATTTCTTTATTTATTTTTCCATTAGTTTCTTTTGTTCAGTTGGAAGGCGTTCCACTGACAGTTACTGGATGTTCCATCTATGTGAATGTTACTGGATGTTCCAGCTATGTGAATGCTACTGGATGTTCCATCTATGTGAATGTTACTGGATGTTCCATCTATGTGAATGTTACTGGATGTTCCATCTATGTGAATGTTACTGGATGTTCCATCTATGTGAATGTTACTGGATGTTCCAGCTATGTGAATGCTACTGGATGTTCCAGCTATGTGAATGTTACTGGATGTTCCATCTATGTGAATGTTACTGGATGTTCCATCTATGTGAATGTTACTGGATGTCCCATCTATGTGAATGTTACTGGATGTTCCAGCTATGTGAATGTTACTGGATGTTCCATCTATGTGAATGTTACTGGATGTTCCATCTATGTGAATGTTACTGGATGTCCCATCTATGTGAATGTTACTGGATGTTCCATCTATGTGAATGTTACTGGATGTTCCAGCTATGTGAATGTTACTGGATGTTCCATCTATGTGAATGTTACTGGATGTTCCAGCTATGTGAATGTTACTGGATGTTCCATCTATGTGAATGTTACTGGATGTTCCATCTATGTGAATGTTACTGGATGTCCCATCTATGTGAATGTTACTGGATGTTCCATCTATGTGAATGTTACTGGATGTTCCAGCTATGTGAATGCTACTGGATGTTCCAGCTATGTGAATGCTACTGGATGTTCCAGCTATGTGAATGCTACTGGATGTTCCATCTACGTGAATGTTACTGGATGTTCAATCTACGTGAATGTTACTGGATGTTCCATCTATGTGAATGTTACTGGATGTTCCAGCTATGTGAATGTTACTGGATGTTCCATCTACGTGAATGTTACTGGATGTTCCAGCTATGTGAATGTTACTGGATGTTCCATCTATGTGAATGTTACTGGATGTTCCATCTACGTGAATGTTACTGGATGTTCCATCTATGTGAATGTTACTGGATGTTCCAGCTATGTGAATGTTACTGGATGTTCCAGCTATGTGAATCTTACTGGATGTTCCATCTATGTGAATGTTACTGGATGTTCCAGCTATGTGAATGTTACTGGATGTTCCAGCTATGTGAATGTTACTGGATGTTCCATCTATGTGAATGTTACTGGATGTTCCATCTATGTGAATGTTACTGGATGTTCCATCTATGTGAATGTTACTGGATGTTCCATCTACGTGAATGTTACTGGATGTTCCGTCTATGTGAATGTTACTGGATGTTCCAGCTATGTGAATGTTACTGGATGTTCCATCTATGTGAATGTTACTGGATGTTCCATCTACGTGAATGTTACTGGATGTTCCATCTACGTGAATGTTACTGGATGTTCCATCTATGTGAATGTTACTGGATGTTCCAGCTATGTGAATGTTACTGGATGTTCCATCTACGTGAATGTTACTGGATGTTCCAGCTATGTGAATGTTACTGGATGTTCCATCTATGTGAATGTTACTGGATGTTCCATCTACGTGAATGTTACTGGATGTTCCATCTATGTGAATGTTACTGGATGTTCCAGCTATGTGAATGTTACTGGATGTTCCAGCTATGTGAATGTTACTGGATGTTCCATCTATGTGAATGTTACTGGATGTTCAGCTATGTGAATGTTACTGGATGTTCCAGCTATGTGAATGTTACTGGATGTTCCATCTATGTGAATGTTACTGGATGTTCCAGCTATGTGAATGTTACTGGATGTTCCATCTATGTGAATGTTACTGGATGTTCCAGCTATGTGAATGTTACTGGATGTTCCATCTATGTGAATGTTACTGGATGTTCCATCTATGTGAATGTTACTGGATGTTCCATCAATGTGAATGTTACTGGATGTTCCATCTATGTGAATGTTACTGGATGTTCCATCTACGTGAATGTTACTGGATGTTCCATCTATGTGAATGTTACTGGATGTTCCAGCTATGTGAATGTTACTGGATGTTCCAGCTATGTGAATGTTACTGGATATTCCAGCTATGTGAATGTTACTGGATGTTCCATCTATGTGAATGTTACTGGATGTTCCATCTATGTGAATGTTACTGGATGTTCCAGCTATGTGAATGTTACTGGATGTTCCAGTATGTGAATGTTACTGGATGTTCCAGCTATGTGAATGTTACTGGATGTTCCATCTATGTGAATGTTACTGGATGTTCCATCTATGTGAATGTTACTGGATGTTCCAGCTATGTGAATGTTACTGGATGTTCCAGCTATGTGAATGTTACTGGATGTTCCATCTATGTGAATGTTACTGGATGTTCCAGCTATGTGAATGTTACTGGATGTTCCATCTATGTGAATGTTACTGGATGTTCCAGCTATGTGAATGCTACTGGATGTTCCAGCTATGTGAATGTTACTGGATGTTCCAGCTATGTGAATGCTACTGGATGTTCCAGCTATGTGAATGTTACTGGATGTTCCAGCTATGTGGATGTTACTGGATGTTCCATCTATGTGAATGCTACTGGATGTTCCAGCTATGTGAATGTTACTGGATGTTCCATCTACGTGAATGCTACTGGATGTTCCAGCTATGTGAATGCTACTGGATGTTCCAGCTATGTGAATGTTACTGGATGTTCCAGCTATGTGAATGCTACTGGATGTTCCAGCTATGTGAATGTTACTGGATGTTCCAGCTATGTGAATGTTACTGGATGTTCCAGCTATGTGAATGTTACTGGATGTTCCATCTATGTGAATGTTACTGGATGTTCCATCTATGTGAATGTTACTGGATGTTCCATCTATGTGAATGTTACTGGATGTTCCATCTACGTGAATGTTACTGGATGTTCCATCTATGTGAATGTTACTGGATGTTCCAGCTATGTGAATGTTACTGGATGTTCCAGCTATGTGAATGTTACTGGATGTTCCAGCTATGTGAATGTTACTGGATGTTCCATCTATGTGAATGTTACTGGATGTTCCATCTATGTGAATGTTACTGGATGTTCCAGCTATGTGAATGTTACTGGATGTTCCAGCTATGTAATGTTACTGGATGTTCCATCTATGTGAATGTTACTGGATGTTCCAGCTATGTGAATGTTACTGGATGTTCCAGCTATGTGAATGTTACTGGATGTTCCATCTATGTGAATGTTACTGGATGTTCCAGCTATGTGAATGTTACTGGATGTTCCATCCATGTGAATGTTACTGGATGTTCCAGCTATGTGAATGCTACTGGATGTTCCAGCTATGTGAATGTTACTGGATGTTCCAGCTATGTGAATGCTACTGGATGTTCCAGCTATGTGAATGTTACTGGATGTTCCAGCTATGTGAATGCTACTGGATGTTCCAGCTATGTGAATGTTACTGGATGTTCCATCTACGTGAATGCTACTGGATGTTCCAGCTATGTGAATGCTACTGGATGTTCCAGCTATGTGAATGTTACTGGATGTTCCAGCTATGTGAATGCTACTGGATGTTCCAGCTATGTGAATGTTACTGGATGTTCCATCTATGTGAATGTTACTGGATGTTCCAGCTATGTGAATGTTACTGGATGTTCCAGCTATGTGAATGCTACTGGATGTTCCAGCTATGTGAATGTTACTGGATGTTCCATCTACGTGAATGCTACTGGATGTTCCAGCTATGTGAATGCTACTGGATGTTCCAGCTATGTGAATGCTACTGGATGTTCCAGCTATGTGAATGCTACTGGATGTTCCAGCTATGTGAATGCTACTGGATGTTCCGGCTATGTGAATGTTACTGGACGTTCCATCTACGTGAATGCTACTGGATGTTCCATCTATGTGAATGCTACTGGATGTTCCAGCTATGTGAATGTTACTGGATGTTCCAGCTATGTGAATGTTACTGGATGTTCCAGCTATGTGAATGTTACTGGATGTTCCATCTATGTGAATGTTACTGGATGTTCCATCTATGTGAATGTTACTGGATGTTCCATCTATGTGAATGTTACTGGATGTTCCAGCTATGTGAATGTTACTGGATGTTCCAGCTATGTGAATGTTACTGGATGTTCCAGCTATGTGAATGTTACTGGATGTTCCATCTATGTGAATGTTACTGGATGTTCCATCTATGTGAATGTTACTGGATGTTCCATCTATGTGAATGTTACTGGATGTTCCATCTATGTGAAAGTTACTGGATGTCCATCTATGTGAATGTTACTGGATGTTCCAGCTATGTGAATGTTATGGATGTTCCATCTATGTGATGTTACTGGATGTTCCATCTATGTGAATGTTACTGGATGTCCCATCTATGTGAATGTTACTGGATGTTCCATCTATGTGAATGTTACTGGATGTTCCAGCTATGTGAATGTTACTGGATGTTCCATCTATGTGAATGTTACTGGATGTTCCAGCTATGTGAATGTTACTGGATGTTCCATCTATGTGAATGTTACTGGATGTTCCATCTATGTGAATGTTACTGGATGTCCCATCTATGTGAATGTTACTGGATGTTCCATCTATGTGAATGTTACTGGATGTTCCATCTATGTGAATGTTACTGGATGTTCCATCTACGTGAATGTTACTGGATGTTCCGTCTATGTGAATGTTACTGGATGTTCCATCTATGTGAATGTTACTGCATGTTCCATCTATGTGAATGTTACTGGATGTTCCATCTATGTGAATGTTACTGGATGTTCCATCTATGTGAATGTTACTGCATGTCCCATCTATGTGAATGCTACTGGATGTTCCAGCTATGTGAATGTTACTGGATGTTCCAGCTATGTGAATGCTACTGGATGTTCCAGCTATGTGAATGCTACTGGATGTTCCAGCTATGTGAATGCTACTGGATGTTCCATCTATGTGAATGTTACTGGATGTTCCAGCTATGTGAATGTTACTGCATGTCCCATCTATGTGAATGCTACTGGATGTTCCAGCTATGTGAATGCTACTGGATGTTCCATCTACGTGAATGTTACTGGATGTTCCATCTACGTGAATGTTACTGGATGTTCCATCTATGTGAATGTTACTGGATGTTCCAGCTATGTGAATGTTACTTGATGTTCCATCTATGTGAATGTTACTGGATGTTCCATCTACGTGAATGTTACTGGATGTTCCAGCTATGTGAATGTTACTGGATGTTCCATCTATGTGAATGTTACTGGATGTTCCATCTACGTGAATGTTACTGGATGTTCCATCTATGTGAATGTTACTGGATGTTCCAGCTATGTGAATGTTACTGGATGTTCCAGCTATGTGAATCTTACTGGATGTTCCATCTATGTGAATGTTACTGGATGTTCCAGCTATGTGAATGTTACTGGATGTTCCATCTATGTGAATGTTACTGGATGTTCCATCTACGTGAATGTTACTGGATGTTCCATCTATGTGAATGTTACTGGATGTTCCAGCTATGTGAATGTTACTGGATGTTCCAGCTATGTGAATCTTACTGGATGTTCCATCTATGTGAATGCTACTGGATGTTCCAGCTATGTGAATGTTACTGGATGTTCCATCTATGTGACTGTTACTGGATGTTCCATCTATGTGAATGTTACTGGATGTTCCATCTATGTGAATGTTACTGGATGTTCCATCTATGTGAATGTTACTGGATGTTCCATCTATGTGAATGTTACTGGATGTTCCATCTACGTGAATGTTACTAAATGTTCCGTCTATGTGAATGTTACTGGATGTTCCAGCTATGTGAATGTTACTGGATGTTCCATCTATGTGAATGTTACTGGATGTTCCATCTACGTGAATGTTACTGGATGTTCCATCTACGTGAATGTTACTGGATGTTCCATCTATGTGAATGTTACTGGATGTTCCAGCTATGTGAACGTTACTGGATGTTCCAGCTATGTGAATGTTACTGGATGTTCCATCTATGTGAATGTTACTGGATGTTCCAGCTATGTGAATGTTACTGGATGTTCCAGCTATGTGAATGTTACTGGATGTTCCATCTATGTGAATGTTACTGGATGTTCCATCTATGTGAATGTTACTGGATGTTCCATCTATGTGAATGTTACTGGATGTCCCATCTATGTGAATGTTACTGGATGTTCCATCTATGTGAATGTTACTGGATGTTCCATCTATGTGAATGTTACTGGATGTTCCATCTATGTGAATGTTACTGGATGTTCCGTCTGTGTGAATGTTACTGGATGTTCCGTCTGTGTGAATGTTGCTGGATGTTCCGTCTATGTGAATGTTACTGGATGTTCCATCTATGTGAATGTTACTGGATGTTCCATCTATGTGAATGTTACTGGATGTTCAGTCTGTGTGAATGTTGCTGGATGTTCCGTCTGTGTGAATGTTACTGGATGTTCCGTCTGTGTGAATGTTACTGGATGTTCCGTCTGTGTGGATGTTACTGGATGTTCCGTCTGTGTGAATGTTACTGGATGTTCCATCTATGTGAATGTTACTGGATGTTCCATCTATGTGACTGTTACTGGATGTTCCATCTATGTGAATGTAACTGGATGTTCCATCTATGTGAATGTTACTGGATGTTCCATCTATGTGAATGTTACTGGATGTTCCATCTATGTGAATGTTACTGGATGATCCATCTATGTGAATGTTACTGGATGTTCCATCTGTGTGAATGTTACTGGATGTCCCATCTATGTGAATGTTACTGGATGTTCCATCTATGTGAATGTTACTGGATGTTCCAGCTATGTGAATGTTACTGGATGTTCCATCTATGTGAATGTTACTGGATGTTCCATCTATGTGAATGTTACTGGATGTTCCATCTATGTGAATGTTACTGGATGTTCCATCTGTGTGAATGTTACTGGATGTTCCATCTGTGTGAATGTTACTGGATGTTCCATCTGTGTGAATGTTACTGGATGTTCCATCTGTGTGAATGTTACTGGATGTTCCATCTGTGTGAATGTTACTGGATGTTCCATCTATGTGAATGTTACTGGATGTTCCATCTATGTGAATGTTACTGGATGTTCCACCTATGTGAATGTTACTGGATGTTCCATCTATGTGAATGTTACTGGATGTTCCATCTATGTGAATGTTACTGGATGTTCCATCTATGTGAATGTTACTGGATGTTCCATCTATGTGAATGTTACTGGATGTTCCATCTATGTGAATGTTACTGGATGTTCCATCTATGTGAATGTTACTGAATGATCCATCTATGTGAATGTTACTGGATATTCCATCTGTGTGAATGTTACTGGATGTTCCGTCTGTGTGAATGTTACTGGATGTTCCGTCTGTGTGAATGTTACTGGATGTTCCATCTATGTGAACGTTACTGGATGTTCCATCTATGTGAATGTTACTGGATGTTCCATCTATGTGAATGTTACTGGATGTTCCGTCTGTGTGAATGTTACTGGATGTTCCGTCTGTGTGAATGTTACTGGATGTTCCGTCTGTGACTGTTACTGGATGTTCCGTCTATGTGAATGTTACTGGATGTTCCATCTATATGAATGTTACTGGATGTTCCATCTATGTGAATGTTAATGGATGTTCCATCTATGTGAATGTTACTGGATGTTCCGTCTGTGTGAATGTTACTGGATCTACCATCTATGTGAATGTTACTGGATGTTCCATCTATATGAATGTTACTGGATGTTCCATCTATGTGAATGTTACTGGATGTTCCATCTATGTGAATGTTACTGGATGTTCCGTCTGTGTGAATGTTACTGGATGTTCCGTCGGTGTGAATGTTACTGGATGTTCCATCTATGTGAATGTTACTGGATGTTCCATCTATGTGAATGTTACTGGATGTTCCATCTATGTGAATGTTACTGGATGTTATATCTGTGTGAATGTTACTGGATGTTCCATCTATGTGAATGTTACTGGATGTTCCATCTATGTGAATGTTACTGGATGTTCCATCTGTGTGAATGTTACTGGATGTTCCATCTATGTCAATGTTACTGGATGTTCCATCTATGTGAATGTTACTGGATGTTCCATCTATGTGAATGTTACTGGATGTTCCATCTGTGTGAATGTTACTGGATGTTCCATCTGTGTGAATGTTACTGGATGTTCCATATGTGTGAATGTTACTGGATGTTCCATCTGTGTGAATGTTACTGGATGTTCCATCTGTGTGAATGTTACTGGATGTTCCATCTGTGTGAATGTTACTGGATGTTCCATCTATGTGAATGTTACTGGATGTTCCATCTATGTGAATGTTACTGGATGTTCCATCTATGTGAATGTTACTGGATGTTCCGTCTGTGTGAATGTTACTGGATGTTCCGTCTGTGTGAATGTTACTGGATGTTCCGTCTGTGTGAATGTTACTGGATGTTCCGTCTGTGTGAATGTTACTGGACGTTCCGTCTGTGTGAATGTTACTGGATGTTCCATCTATGTGAATGTTACTGGATGTTCCATCTATGTGACTGTTACTGGATGTTCCATCTATGTGAATGTTACTGGATGTTTCATCTATGTGAATGTTACTGGATGTTCCATCTATGAGAATGTTACTGGATGTTCCATCTATGTGAATGTTACTGGATGATCCATCTATGTGAATGTTACTGGATGTTCCGTCTGTGTGAATGTTACTGGATGTTCCATCTATGTGAATGTTACTGGATGTTCCGTCTGTGTGAATGTTACTGGATGTTCCGTCTGTGTGAATGTTACTGGATGTTCCATCTATGTGAATGTTACTGGATGTTCCGTCTGTGTGAATGTTACTGGATGTTCCGTCTGTGTGAATGTTGCTGGATGTTCCGTCTATGTGACTGTTACTGGATGTTCCGTCTATGTGAATGTTACTGGATGTTCCGTCTATGTGAATGTTACTGGATGTTCCGTCTATGTGAATGTTACTGGATGTTCCGTCTGTGTGAATGTTACTGGATGTTCCATCTATGTGAATGTTACTGGATGTTCCATCTATGTGAATGTTACTGGATGTTCCATCTATGTGAATGTTACTGGATGTTCCGTCTGTGTGAATGTTACTGGATGTTCAGTCTGTGTGAATGTTACTGGATGTTCTGTCTATGTGAATGTTACTGGATGTTCCATCTATGTGAATGTTACTGGATGTTCCATCTATGTGAATGTTACTGGATGTTCCATCTATGTGAATGTTACTGGATGTTCCGTCTGTGTGAATGTTACTGGATGTTCCGTCTATGTGAATGTTACTGGATGTTCCATCTATGTGAATGTTACTGGATGTTCCATCTATGTGAATGTTACTGGATGTTCCGTCTGTGTGAATGTTGCTGGATGTTCCGTCTGTGTGAATGTTACTGGATGTTCCGTCTGTGTGAATGTTACTGGATGTTCCGTCTGTGTGAATGTTACTGGATGTTCCGTCTGTGTCAATGTTACTGGGTGTTCCATCTATGTGACTGTTACTGGATGTTCCATCTATGTGAATGTTACTGGATGTTCCATCTATGTGAATGTTACTGGATGTTCCATCTATGTGAATGTTACTGGATGATCCATCTATGTGAATGTTACTGGATGTTCCATCTATGTGAATGTTACTGGATGTTCCATCTGTGTGAATGTTACTGGATGTTCCGTCTGTGTGAATGTTACTGGATGTTCCGTCTGTGTGAATGTTACTGGATGTTCCGTCTGTGACTGTTACTGGATGTTCCGTCTATGTGAATGTTACTGGATGTTCCATCTATGTGAATGTTACTGGATGTTCCATCTGTGTGAATGTTACTGGATGTTCCGTCTGTGTGAATGTTACTGGATGTTCCGTCTGTGTGAATGTTACTGGATGTTCCGTCTGTGACTGTTACTGGATGTTCCGTCTATGTGAATGTTACTGGATGTTCCATCTATGTGAATGTTACTGGATGTTCCATCTATGTGAATGTTACTGGATGTTCCATCTATGTGAATGTTACTGGATGTTCCATCTATGTGAATGTTACTGGATGTTCCATCTATGTGAATGTTACTGGATGTTCCATCTATGTGAATGTTACTGGATGTTCCGTCTGTGTGATTGTTACTGGATGTTCCGTCTGTATGAATGTTACTGGATGTTCCATCTATGTGAATGTTACTGGATGTTCCATCTATGTGAATGTTACTGGATGTTCCATCTATGTGAATGTTACTGGATGTTCCATCTGTGTGAATGTTACTGGATGTTCCATCTATGTGAATGTTACTGGATGTTCCGTCTGTTCGAATGTTACTGGATGTTCATCTATGTGAATGTTACTGAATGTTCCATCTGTGTGTATGTTACTGGATGTTCCATCTATGTGAATGTTAAACCATACCCCGGCCGGGATTGAACCCGCAGTCAGAGAGTCTCAAAACTCCAGCCCGTCGCGTTAGCCACTAGCCCAGCTAGCCACAATAAGATTCGTCCAACTAGGTATATTTCTACACCATAGGAAGGTTAGCACAGGCACCATTGTGACCACAAATGCAAGTTTTTACAGACGAATCTCCAGCTAGCGTGGCCGTGACGAACTCTAGCTCAAGTCCCCTCACTGCAGTCAACATGACTCACGAAATCGTAGTGGCTAACGCGACGGTCAAGAGTTTTGAGAGACTGTGACCGCGGGTTCAATCCCGGCCGGGGTATGGTTTGTTTGCAATCGTGTCGTTACGATTTCGTGAGTCATGTTGACGGCAGTGAGGGGACTTGAGCTGGAGTTCGTCACGGCCACGCTAGCTTGAGATTCGTCTGTAAAAACTTGCATTTGTGGTCACAATGGTGCCTGTGCTAACCTTCCTATGGTGTAGAAATATACCTAGTTGGACGAATCTTATTGTGGCTAGCTGGTCTAATGGCTAAGGCGACGGTCTGGAGTTTTGAGACTCTGTGACTGCTGGTTCAATCCCGGCCGGGGTATGGTTTGTTTGCAATCGTGTCATTACGATTTCGTGAGTTATGTGAATGTTACTGGATGTTCCATCTATTTGAATGTTACTGGATGTTCCATCTGTGTGAATGTTACTGGATTGTAAGGGGGAAAAGATCAATAGATAGGAGTAGCGAGGGAGTATATAGTAACAATAGTTTCATTGCCGTAGGGTAATGTAGGGTAAGTCTAGCTCCTGCTATTTAACCCTATTTTCCCCACCCCGAAAGTGATAGTTTGATTGCCGGCTGCTTGTTAAGGTAGGGTCAGTCTAGCTCCCGCTATCTCTTCCCCCCACCCCCCCGAAAGGTGACGTGTGGGGCTCCGATCAAACAGTAATCACTCGACTCACAGCTCCCAGCACTAATGTAAGTACATGCCTGCTCATATTCTAGTGGACTTATTGGTTGAAAGCTTCACTTTTGACCAATAATAAACTTAGTCCTTTCAGTCTTGCTCTATGTTAAACGTCTTAATAATCACCACGTCTTTTAGGTATTGTACTTATCATGGAGAGTGATTTCTTAAGCAGTGGGTAACCTGTCTCTTTCCAGCTTGGAATGACAGAATGGGTCACCTGCCAACCAACGAGTAGAATTGAAGGAGATGGACTAACGTCCTGAGACGTCCCATGTTTTATCTATTTGCCTCTGCACATGTATGAAGAATCAGGACGTAACCCCTCATCATTGCAGCGGTAAAGAACCTGCTTTACTGTCATCTGGATAGATTATTTTACGGCTATAGACTCTGTGAAGAACGAGCCAGTGGGTTGTCACCAACACCAGCGACCCCCCCCCCCACATCATCAGCAACGGCTACGATTTCAAAAAACACGCAGTGTCGCCAACACCAGACACCCAAGTTTTATATATATTAGCGTTGAATTCAGATATCGTTTATATTTTTCATTTTCTTTAATGTAGGATCAATATTTCATATTTAAGTGTTTTATATTTTATATTTTCTAAATAATAAAGTGTTTATGTTTGTCAGTTTTTGTTCTTTTTCTATTCATTAATTTTCCTGAGGAGGAGCCAGCCTTAGTAATACTGACTGAAGTTGTTACAGGGCTGAGTAAGCCTTCACAAGTGGCGACCTTGCCAGGATCAACTCGACTGAATCAAGATTCAACTCCATCTCGAATCTACCATTGGAACGTCAACGCCGCATACCACAGACGGTTCCACCAGCCATGAGTAATCATTCTCTATGGTAGGACTACAGTACAGGTATTTAAAAGATTTGGTGATTGTTATAGTATCAATTTATTGTAAGTCAAGTCAGACAGGATATAATAGTTAATTCTGCCACCTTTCTTGTGAGCTTGAAACACTTTGGAGGATTAGACTCTAGGGACCCGAGACTTTCCAGTGACAATTTGTTTCATTGAGCTCTTTATTATATCAAGGGAACTGTCGTAGGACACTCTTGATTTGTTGGTGAGAAGATTGGATGGTCGAGGGACCCCATTCTACTTACTGTTTGCTCGGAGCCGGCATAGAACCCTTCGTTTTAATTAATACATATTGTTTAATTGAAGCAGGGATCGAGCCCTCTGGTTGTTTACAGTTTGAGCAGAGCAGGAATTGAACCCTCCGTTTTCTTTGAGACCCGGTTCATTTTTCCCCTGGTATTTTAAGTTATTCTTGCAAGCATGGAGGAATACCAGTTTTGGATGAACGCTGGAAGTAAGTTAGGAATAACAGGGAAAAATTTAGAATCTTTCATTAGTGCTAAGATCCAGGAAAGAATTGAAAGAGAGAGAATTGAGAGAGAAGAGAGACAGGGAAAGACAAGAGGAAAAGAGAGAGAGAATCGAAAGAGAAGAGAAAAAGGAGAAAGAGAACCTTGAAAGACAGGAGAAAAAGGAGAGAGAGAGAATCGAAAGAGAAAACCGAGATAGAGAGAGAGAAGACAAAAAGGAGCGTGACAGACTTGATCGTGAGGAGAGAGCTAGAGAACGTGAGGAAAGAGCTAGAGAACGTAAGGAAAATGCTAGAGAACGTGAGGAAAAAGCTAGAGAACTTGAGTTAAGAGAGAGAGAAAAAGCTCGCGAGCTCGAAAAAGCTCGCCTTGAATTAGAGAATAAAAAGTTAACTCTTACACAACAACAATTAGAGGAAGGAGTAATTGAACATCATGCAGCTATTCCAACACCTAATTTACCTCCTTTCACAGAGGGTGAAGATATTACTTCATACATTATCATGTTTGAAAATACCGCTACCCTCTGTGATTGGCCTGCTGACACCTGGGCTACCAGGTTAGGAATGTTATTTTCTGGTACAGCCTTGAATATCTATGCAACTTTGTCGCAGGATATCATATGTAATTATAACCTACTGAGAAGGCAATCCTTAAAGCATATCAAAAAACCACTAATTCTTACAGGAAAGATTTCAGGTATGCCACCTTACAGCCTGGCCAGAACTTTCAGCAGTTACAGGTAACACTCTTTCGTTTGTTCGACTTTTGGGTAGAGAGTTCAGGAATTGATCACAGTTATGAATCTCTTAGAGACTTCATGGTTGCTGACCAGTTCCTGACAGCTCTCCCCCACCAGATACGAACATTCATTAGAGAACGTAACCTGATTAAAGCTGAGGAAGTTGCTGAGGCTGCTGACTTGTATGCTGAGGCTCACAATTCCTATAAAGACCTAAAGGGATCGAACCTTAAGGGCAATGGTTCACCTGAACCAAAGATTAAGAAGCCTATAGTAGAAGCAAAGTCACCAGCTATTATACCAACATGTCATCGGTGTGGTGGTATCGGACATAAACGTCCAGATTGTCCTTCCAAGAAAATAGAGAAAGTTGGAAGATGTTTGTTGACGGTAATGACCAGGCACCCTTCTGTTCAGGAGCAGTTAATGGTATAAAAGTCTCAGACATATTACGTGACACTGGATGTACGTGTATCGTAATTTCAGACAAACTGTTCCCTTACTTTAAAACCTCTCGTGTGTCCTCTATTCTTTCAGATTACTTGGGTCGGGAAAATACTTTCCCTACAATACGTTGTTACTTGAAAACTAAATGGTTCACCGGTTGGACTAATGCGGTACTAGCCCCAATTACTTGTTCTATAATAGTGGGTAACATTAAGGTGCCGTTCTTCCATCAGAGGCGGATCTTTCGTCACCACCCGTGGATCTAAGTTTTCCAGCTCTTCTTCCTTGCAAGTTAAATAATCCCTTAACAATTCTGCACGGAAGCTGCATTGTCTCGTACTGTTCATTTGGCGGTGGAAACAAGATGATACTGCTGTCGATAGTGATGTAGCAGGATCACCTGTCCGCTTGTCAGGTGAAAGTAAGTGTATTGCCTCCTGCATTCTCAGTGTCTTGACTAGGGCTCAGACCATAACCCCGGCTTCCCCTACCTCCTCTCTCCCACCGTAAGTCCTTTTATTTTCCCAGATTTTATGTCCAAGGATGACTTTGTCAATATACAGCGCAATTGCCCTTCACTTCGGGTTGTCATAACA
>NC_069443.1:37739952-37811075 GCF_026875155.1 Cherax quadricarinatus | reverse complement strand
GGAGAGCCAATGTCCACCTCAAGAGGCGACTGTTGGTTCCCTTAAAAGTTTCTAGGTATATTAAAGGTTTGTGGTTCGTTTCTAAAATGAATTCTTTTCCCAGCAAATAAAATTTAAGCTTGGAGATACCCCATACAAGAGCCAAACATTCCTTTTCTATGGTGGAGTATCTCGTTTCTGCAGGAGGGAAGTTTTAGATTTAATAAATATACAGGATATAGGAGTGTGTGTATTTTGTGCAGTAAGCACCTGACACCTATCGCAAGAACTATACTTCTTTGTAACCTGAGAATACATGCTTGGCCAAAAATAAGTGTGCTTGAGTTTATGCCATGTCTTACGATGGGCCAAGTGTTTGGTCACTGGCAAATCATGAGCCATTTGAAGAACAGTCTCTCAACATGGTTTAGGAACAACAAGAAGGGAATAATCTATCACTGAAGAATGAGATTGAAATACAGATTTATGTAAGATACCATTAATATATTCAAACTTATGAGATACGTATCTTCCGTGGATAACTTTGTTGTTAAAAGCTTGTTTATGACAACCCCGAAGTGAAGGGCAATTGCGCTGTATATTGACAAAGTCATCCTTGGACATAAAATCTGGGAAAATAAAAGGACTTACGGTGGGAGAGAGGAGGTAGGGGAAGCCGGGGTTATGGTCTGAGCCCTAGTCAAGACACTGAGAATGCAGGAGGCAATACACTTACTTTCACCTGACAAGCGGACAGGTGATCCTGCTACATCACTATCGACAGCAGTATCATCTGTTTCCACCGCCAAATGAACAGTACGAGACAATGCAGCTTCCGGTGCAGAATTGTTAAGGGGATTATTTAACTTGCAAGGAAGAAGAGCTGGAAAACTTAGATCCACGGGTGGTGACGAAAGATCCGCCTCTGATGGAAGAACGGCACCTTTAATGTTACCCACTATTATAGAACAAGTAATTGGGGCTAGTACCGCATTAGTCCAACCGGTGAACCATTTAGTTTTCAAGTAACAACGTATTGTAGGGAAAGTATTTTCCCGACCCAAGTAATCTGAAAGAATAGAGGACACACGAGAGGTTTTAAAGTAAGGGAACAGTTTGTCTGAAATTACGATACACGTACATCCAGTGTCACGTAATATGTCTGAGACTTTTATACCATTAACTGCTCCTGAACAGAAGGGTGCCTGGTCATTACCGTCAACAAAACATCTTCCAACTTTCTCTATTTTCTTGGAAGGACAATCTGGACGTTTATGTCCGATACCACCACACCGATGACATGTTGGTATAATAGCTGGTGACTTTGCTTCTACTATAGGCTTCTTAATCTTTGGTTCAGGTGAACCATTGCCCTTAAGGTTCGATCCCTTTAGGTCTTTATAGGAATTGTGAGCCTCAGCATACAAGTCAGCAGCCTCAGCAACTTCCTCAGCTTTAATCAGGTTACGTTCTCTAATGAATGTTCGTATCTGGTGGGGGAGAGCTGTCAGGAACTGGTCAGCAACCATGAAGTCTCTAAGAGATTCATAACTGTGATCAATTCCTGAACTCTCTACCCAAAAGTCGAACAAACGAAAGAGTGTTACCTGTAACTGCTGAAAGTTCTGGCCAGGCTGTAAGGTGGCATACCTGAAATCTTTCCTGTAAGAATTAGTGGTTTTTTGATATGCTTTAAGGATTGCCTTCTTCAGTAGGTTATAATTACATATGATATCCTGCGACAAAGTTGCATAGATATTCAAGGCTGTACCAGAAAATAACATTCCTAACCTGGTAGCCCAGGTGTCAGCAGGCCAATCACAGAGGGTAGCGGTATTTTCAAACATGATAATGTATGAAGTAATATCTTCACCCTCTGTGAAAGGAGGTAAATTAGGTGTTGGAATAGCTGCATGATGTTCAATTACTCCTTCCTCTAATTGTTGTTGTGTAAGAGTTAACTTTTTATTCTCTAATTCAAGGCGAGCTTTTTCGAGCTCGCGAGCTTTTTCTCTCTCTCTTAACTCAAGTTCTCTAGCTTTTTCCTCACGTTCTCTAGCATTTTCCTTACGTTCTCTAGCTCTTTCCTCACGTTCTCTAGCTCTCTCCTCACGATCAAGTCTGTCACGCTCCTTTTTGTCTTCTCTCTCTCTATCTCGGTTTTCTCTTTCGATTCTCTCTCTCTCCTTTTTCTCCTGTCTTTCAAGGTTCTCTTTCTCCTTTTTCTCTTCTCTTTCGATTCTCTCTCTCTTTTCCTCTTGTCTTTCCCTGTCTCTCTTCTCTCTCAATTCTCTCTCTTTCAATTCTTTCCTGGATCTTAGCACTAATGAAAGATTCTAAATTTTTCCCTGTTATTCCTAACTTACTTCCAGCGTTCATCCAAAACTGGTATTCCTCCATGCTTGCAAGAATAACTTAAAATACCAGGGGAAAAATGAACCGGTCTCAAAGAAAACGGAGGGTTCAATTCCTGCTCTGCTCAAACTGTAAACAACCAGAGGGCTCGATCCTGCTTCAATTAAACAATATGTATTAATTAAAACGAAGGGTTCTATGCCGGCTCCGAGCAAACAGTAAGTAGAATGGGGTCCCTCGACCATCCAATCTTCTCACCAACAAATCAAGAGTGTCCTACGACAGTTCCCTTGATATAATAAAGAGCTCAATGAAACAAATTGTCACTGGAAAGTCTCGGGTCCCTAGAGTCTAATCCTCCAAAGTGTTTCAAGCTCACAAGAAAGGTGGCAGAATTAACTATTATATCCTGTCTGACTTGACTTACAATAAATTGATACTATAACAATCACCAAATCTTTTAAATACCTGTACTGTAGTCCTACCATAGAGAATGATTACTCATGGCTGGTGGTAACCGTCTGTGGTATGCGGCGTTGACGTTCCAATGGTAGATTCGAGATGGAGTTGAATCTTGATTCAGTCGAGTTGATCCTGGCAAGGTCGCCACTTGTGAAGGCTTACTCAGCCCTGTAACAACTTCAGTCAGTATTACTAAGGCTGGCTCCTCCTCAGGAAAATTAATGAATAGAAAAAGAACAAAAACTGACAAACATAAACACTTTATTATTTAGAAAATATAAAATATAAAACACTTAAATATGAAATATTGATCCTACATTAAAGAAAATGAAAAATATAAACGATATCTGAATTCAACGCTAATATATAAAAACTTGGGTGTCTGGTGTTGGCGACACTGCGTGTTGTTGAAATCGTAGCCGTTGCTGATGATGTGGGGGGGGGGTCGCTGGTGTTGGTGACAACCCACTGGCTCGTTCTTCACAGAGTCTATAGCCGTAAAATAATCTATCCAGATGACAGTAAAGCAGGTTCTTTACCGCTGCAATGATTGAGGGGTTACGTCCTGATTCTTCATACATGTGCAGAGGCAAATAGATAAAACATGGGACGTCTCAGGACGTTAGTCCATCTCCTTCAATTCTACTCGTTGGGTGGCAGGCGACCCATTCTGTCATTCCAAGCTGGAAAGAGACAGTTTACCCACGGCCTTAAGAAATCACTCTCCATGATAAGTACAATACCAAAAAACGTGGTGATTATTAAGACGTTTAACATAGAGCAAGACTGAAGACGAAGTTTTATTATTGGTCAAAGTGAAGCCTTTCAACCAATAATCCACTAGAAATATGACAGGCAAGTACTTACTTGTGCTTGGGAGCGTGATCGAGTGATTACATGTTTGATCGGCCCCACACGTCACCTTACGGGGGTGGGGGGGAAGAGAAGCCGGGAGCTAGACTGACCCTACCTTACCAAGCAGCGGCAATCAAACTATCACTTTCGGGGTGGGGAAAATAGGTTAAATAGCAGGAGCAGACTTACCCTACATACCCTACGGCAAGAAACTATTGTGACTAATAACTCCCTCGCTACTCCTCTCGTATTGATCTTATCCCCCTTACAATCCAGTAACATTCACACAGATGAAACATACCAGTAACATTTCAAATAGATGGAACATCCAGTAACATTCACATAACTCCCACGAAATCGTAATGACACGATTGCAAACAAACCATACCCCGGCCCGGGATTGAACCATCAGTCACAAGAGTCCCTCAAAACTCCAGACCGTCGCCTTAGGCCCATTAGACCAGCTAGGCCACAATAAGATTCGTCCAACTAGTGTATAATTCAACACTAGGAAGGTTAGCACACACAGGCACCATTGTGGACCACAAATGCAAGTTTTTTACAGACGAATCTCAAGCTAGCGAAGGCCGTGACGAACTGCCACTCAAGTCCCCCTCATGCCTCTCAACAATGACTCACTAAATCGTACGACACGAATGCAACAAACTCATACGCCCGGCCGGATTTTTTTGAACCCGCGTCACAGTCTCTCAAAACCTTGACCGTCGCTTAGCCACTACGAATTCGTGAGTCATTTGACGGCAAGTTGAAGGGAATGAGCTAGAGTTCGTCACGCCACGCTACTGGAGATTCGTCTGTAAAAACATGCATTGTGGTCACAATGGTGCCTGATTGCTAACCTTCCTATGGTGTAGAAATATACCTTAGTTGGACGAGATCAATTTGGCAAGCTGGGCCTAGAGGCTAACGCGACGGCTGGAGTTTTTGAGACTCTCAGACTGCGGTTCAATCCCGCCGGGGTAAAATGGTTTAGACATTCACATAGATGGAACATCCAGTAACAAACACACAGATGGAACATTCAGTAACATTTCACTAGATGAACATCCATAACATTCGAACAGACGGAACATCCGAGTAACATTCACTAATGAACATCCAGTAACTTCACACAGATGGAACATCCCGTAACATCACATAGATGAACATCCAGTAACAGTCGACATAGATGGAACATCCATAACATTCACATAGATGGAACATCCAGTAACATCATACAGAACGGCACATCCAGTAACAATCACACCGAGACGGAACATCAGAAACATTCACATAGAGGAAACATCCAGTAACATTTTCACATAGATGAACAGCCAGTAACATTCACATAGCTGGAAAAAAGAGGTGGGGATATATAATAGGGGGGGGATCTGCCAGTAACATGCAATAGATGACATCCATAACCTTCACATAGATGGAACATCCATACAATCACATAGATTAGCATCCAGTAACATTTCACATAGATGGAGCATCCAGTAACATTCACAACAGACGAACACCATAACATCACTAGAATGGAACATCCAAGTAACATTCACATAGATGGAACATCCCAGTAACATTCACATAGATAGGAACAACCAGTAACATTCACATAGACGGAACATCCCGTAACATCACAGACGGAACATCCAGTAACATTCACACAGACGGAAACATCAGTAACATTCACACAGACGGAACATCCAGTAAACATTCAAATAGAGGAAACATCCATAACGTTCACATAGATGAACTCCAGTAACAATCACACAGAGAACAACGCAGTAACATTCACACAACCGGAACATCCCAGTACCTTCACATAGATGGAACATCCCAGTAACATCACATAGATGAACATCCCATTAACATTCACCATAGATGTATCATCCAGTAAACATTCAACTAGATGGAACCTCCTGTAACATTCACATAGATGAACATCCAGTAACATTCACATAGATTGGAACTCCGTTAACATTCCACATAGAGGGAACATCCAGTAACATTCACATCGATGGAAACATCCAGTAACATCACATAGACGGACATCCAGTAAAATATTCACACAGACGGAACCTCCAGTAAACATTTCACATAATATGGAACATCCAGTAACATTCACAAAGATGGCACAATCCAGTAACATTCACATGATGGAACATCCATAACATTCCACATAGAAGGAACACCAGTAACATTCACATAGATGGAACATCCAGTAACAGTCACATAGCTGGAACATCCAGTAACAATCAACACAGACTGAACATCCGTAACATTCACACAGACGACATCCAGATAACATTCAACATGAGATGGACATCCAATAAACATTCACATGGATGGAACATCCAGATACATTCCCATAGATGGACAACCAGTAACATTCACACAGACGGAACACCAATAACATTCACATAGACGAACATCCAGAAACATTCACATAGCCGGAACATCCAGTACATTTTCACATAGACGGTAACATCCAGTAACATCACATAACGGAACATCCAGCAACATTCACACAGACGGAGAACATCCAGTAACAATTCTACACAGACGAACATCCCAGTAACAACACATAGAAGGAACATCCAGTAACATTCACACAGACGGAACATCCATTAAATAATTTTTAAAAGTAACATTCACACAGACGGGAACATCCCGTAACATTCACATAGATGAACATCCAGTCTCAATCACAGATGGAACATCCAGTAACATCACATAGAATGGAACATCCATAACAATCCACAAAGAAGGAACATCCAAGGAACATCACATAGCTGGAACCTCAGTAACATTACACACAGACGAACAATCCAGTAACCTTCACATAGAGTATCATCCTTAACATTCTCATAATGGAACAACCATTAAACATTCACATAAGATGGGAAACATCATAACATTCTCATAGATGGAACATCCAGAGAAAAAAAAAAAAAAAAAAAAAAAAAAAAAAAAAAAAAAAAAAAAAAAAAAAAAAAAAAAAAAAAAAAATAAAAAAAAAAAAATAAAAGAAAAAAAAAAAAAAAAAAAAAAAAAAAAAAAAAAAAAAAAAAAAAAAAAAAAAAAAAAAAAAAAAAAAAAAAAAAAAAAAAAAAAAAATAACATTCACATAGATGAAACTCCAGTAACATTCACAGAGATGGAACATCAGTCACAGTCACATAGATGGAACATCCTGTAATCTTTCACATAGATGGAACATCAGTATCATCACACAGACGGAACGTCCAGTAACATTCACACAGACGGAACATCCAGTAACATTCACACAGACGAACATCCATAACATTCACACAGACGGACATCCAGTAACATTCACACAGCGAATCATCCAGTATACATTCACATAGATGGGAACATCCAGTAACATTCACATAGATGGAACATCCAGTTAACAATCCACATAGATGGAACATCCAGTAACATTCACACAGAGGGAGACATCCAGTAACATTTCACACAGATGAACAGCCATTAACATTCACACGATGGAACATCCAGTAACATTCACACAGATGAACACCCAGTAACATTCACACAGAATGGAACATCAGTAACATTCACACAGATGGAACAACCATAACATTCTCATAGATGGAACATCCAGTAACATTCACATAATGGAAAAATCCAGTAACATTCACATAGATGGAACATCCATTAACATTCACCACAGAGGAAACATCCAGTAACATTCGCATAGATGGAACATCCAGTAAACATTCACATAGATGGAAGCTCCAGTAACATTCACACAGATATAACATCCAGTACATCACATAGATGGAACATCCAGTAACATTCACAAAGATGGAACATCCAGTAACATTCACTTAGATGGAACATCCGTAACATTCACACCGACGGAACATCCGTAACATTCACACAGACGAACATCCAGTACATTCACATAGATGGAACATCCAGTAACATTTCACACCGACGAACATCCAGTAACATTCACACAAGATGTAACATCCAGTAACATTCACACAGACGGAACATCCAGTAACATTCACATAGATGGCACATACCATTAACAATTCACATAGATGGAACATCCAGTAACATTCAATAGATGGAACATCCAGTAACATTTCACATAGACCGGAACAATCCGTAACAGTCACAGACGGAACATCCATAACCATTCATCGCCCATCCAAAAGAAAAAAAAACGGAACAGCCAGTAACATTCACACAACGGAACATCCAGTAACATTCACCTAGATTGGAACATCAGTATCATTCACATTGAGAACATCCAGTAACGTTCACATAGAGGGAAATTCCAGTAACATTCACACAGACGGAAATCCATAACATTCACACAGACGGACACATCCAGTAACTTTCACACAGATGGAATATCCAGTAACATTCACATATATGGTCATTGCAGTAACATTCACAAAGAATGGAACATCCAGTAATACATTCACATAGATGAACGCCAGTAACATTCACATAGATGGAAACACCCAGTAAACATTCACATAGATAACATCCAGTAACATTCACATAGATGGAACATCCAGTAACATTCACATAGATGGAACATCCAGTAACATTCACATAGATGGAACATCCAGTAACATTCACAAAGTTGGAACATCCAGTAACATTCACATAGAGGAACATCCGTAACATTCACATAGATGGAACATCCCAGTATCATTCACACAGATGGAACATCCAGTCATTCACACAGATGGAAACATCCAGTAATCATTCACACAGATTGAACATCCAGTAACAATCACACAGAATGGAACATCATTAACATTCCCTACAGATGGAACATCCAGGTAACATTCACATAGAATGTAACATCCAGTAACATTCACATAGATGGAACATCCCAGTTAACATTCACATAGAGGAACATCCATAACATTCACATAGCTGGAACAACCAGTAACATTCACATAGATGAAAACACCAGTAACATTCACATAGATGAACATCCAGTACCATTCACACAGATGGAAAAATCCATTAACATACACAAGATGGATCTTCCAGTAACAATCACATAGATGAAAATCCAGTAACATTCGACATAGATGGAACAACCAGTAAACATTCACATAGATGGAACATCCAGTTACATTCACATAGATGACATCCAGTAACAGTCACATAGATGGAACATCCAGGTAAACAAGTCACATAGATGGAACATCCAGTAACATACACATAGATTGGAACATCCAGTAACATTTCACTAGATGGAACATCCATGTAACATTCACATAGATGAACATCCAGTAACGTCACTAGATGAACATCCAGTAACAGTCACATAGATGGAACACCAGTAACATTCACATAGATGAACATCCAGGTAACTTTCACATAATGGACTATCCAGTAACATTCACATAGATGGAACATCCATAACGTTCACATAGATGGAACCTCCAGTAACAATCACTAGATGGAAATCCAGGTAACGTTCACATAGAGGAACATCCATATCTATTCACAAAGATGACATCCAGTATCGTTCACATAGATGGAACATCCAGTAACATCCACACAGACGGAACATCCAGTAAACATTCACACAGACGGAACATCCAGTATCATTCACACAGACGGAACATCCAGCAACATTCACACAGACTGAACATCCATACCAACATTCCACATAGATGGAACATCCAAACATTCACATAGACGGACATCAATAACATTCACACTGACGGAACATCCGAGTAACATTCACATAGATGGATCATCCATAACATCACGTAGATGAGAACATCCATAACCGTCAATAGATGGAACATCAGTAACATTCACATAGATAACATCCAGTAACATTCACATAGATGGAGCATCCAGTAACGTCACATAGATGAACATCCAGTAACATTCATAATAGATGGAACATCCAGTAACTTCACACAGACGGAACATCCATTAACATTCACACAGAACGGACATCCAGTAACAGCACACAGACGAACATCATAACATTCACACAGACGGAACATCCAGTAACATTCACATAGATGGAACATCCAGTAACATTCACATAGATGGAACATCAGTAACATTCACACAGATGGAACATCCAGTAACATTCACATAGAAGGTACATCCAGTAACATTTCCACATAGTGCTTGAACATCCATAACAATTCACATAGCTAACATCCCGTAACATTCACTAGCTGGAACATCCAGTAACATCACATAGATGGAACATCCAGTAACATTCACATAGAGAACTCCAGTAACATTCACATCGATGGAACATCAGTAACATCACATAGATGGAACAACCAGTAACATTTCACATAGATGGAACCTCCAGTAACATTCACATAGATGGAACATGCAGTAACATTCACATAGAAGAACAATCCAGTAACATTCACAAAGATGAACATCAGTAACATTCACATAGTTTGGAACTTCCATAACATTCACATAGCTGGAACAACCCGTAACATTCACATAGATGGAACATCCATTAACATTCACATAGATGGAACAACCAGTAACAAATCGACATAGATGGAACATCCAGTAACCATTCACATAGATGGAACACATGTAACATTCACCTAGATTGGAACATGCAGTTAACATTCACATAGATGGAACATGCCCATAACATTCACATATGATGGAACATCCAGTAACATTCACATAGAAGAAACAATCCAGTAACATTCACATAATGGAACATCCAGTAACATCACATAGATTGGAACTGCATAACATTCACATAGATGGAACATCCCGTAACATTCACAATAGATGGAACATCCAGTAACATTCACACAGATGGAACATCCAGTCACATTCACATAGATGGAGCATCCAGTAACATTCACGTATATGGAACATCCAGTAACATTCACATAGATGGAACATCATCACATTCCACAGATGGAACATCCATAACATTCACAAATGGTGCTTCCAGTTACATTCACGTAGATTGAACATCCAGTAACATTCACATAGTTGGACATCCATAACATTCACATAGATAGGAACATCCATAACATTCACATAGATGGAACATCCAGTACATTACATAGATAGAACATCCAGTAACATTCACACAGATGGAACATCCAGTAACATTCACATAGATGGAACATCCAGTAACATTCACATAGATGGAACATCCAGTAACATTCACACAGATAGGAACATCCAGTCAACAATCACATAATGGAGCCATCCAGTAACAAGCAACATAGATGTAACATCCAGTAACATTCACACAGACGGAACATCATAACATTCAAATAGATGGAACATCCAGTAACATTCACACAGACGGAACATCCAGTAACATTCACATAGATGGAACATCCAGTATATTACGAATAGATCTTTTTTCAAAAGGTTTATTTAGGGTTACCCCGGGTTAGGTTTTCTTCTCAAGGAGAAAAAGAAGGGGTGTCTCCTTTTATCGTAATACAGTTATTGAAACAAATTCCTGATGTTTCCTTTATTTCATTCTTAATCAAAAGCGTAAAACAAGACAAAATCCTTCTATACTATGTTTTAACTTAATGAACATATTAATCATCATGAATAAAATGTTATATTCAAATCTTATGATTTGGGCACCATTAAATACTAAGCAATTAAATGCTTCTAAATATACCAGTTAATATCATTTGACATACTATTAAATTTACTATATATACTTCCTTACAGCTCATATATAACCATTTTTTTCCAATTACCGAGAAAACACCAATTTCCCAAGCTCCGACCTTGCCTTAGGGAGAAGTATGCAAACACTAACATAATCCTCGAATAAATGAGTTTGGTTCTGTTTTCCCCATCCACATGGTAGACGAGGAAGACAAAAAAGCTAAGTAGGAACTGTTCTCCAGAGCTTTACGAGAGACACTGTCGGAACAATCCTCGGAATGAGCAGGTAAACAGAAGGCGCCAAATCATGACGTCATAAACAACCCAACTCTTGGACAAAGTGGAGCTTGTTATACTTAACCGTACATACACACACAAATAATGAAGGATGACTGATAATACTATGACGATCCAGCGGCTTCGATTTAGCTATTACCGAAGAAACTAGCGAGGTAGTATTATCTGGATGATAAAAGCAAAGAAATATTACGATACATCGTAACAGATGGAACATCCAGTAACATTCACATAGACGGAACATCTAGTAACATTCACACAGGCAATTTATAGGAGAGATGGCGATGTATGGTCGACCTGGGCTACAACTACCTTAACTAATTTAGTGCTGTTACTGTCAAATTTTTCAAATTATTTGGGGGTTGAGTGAGTAGAGATGAGTTAGAGTATACATATGTATACAACTTGCTCCTGTCCTGTCTCACATACTCAGTATTGATAACAGATTTATTCAGAGCATGTGATCTTGAAGACTTAAGCAACTGTACCCCACTGGGAAACTGTATCTTATTAAAACCTCTCCTTGGAAACTGTCCGGCTGGTTCTTGAGTGGATTATCGTTGTTTTTACAACATTATTCTGCCATGACTGTTAAAAACCTTGCAAGCATTCGTGTAACATCAGTACATTGTTTCTATTTATAGACTCATTCAGCTCTTCAGATAGCTCTTATGTTTGAGTTCGTAGAAGCCATTCAGTACTTCGAAGGTTTAACTGCGATCTCGTAGTCTCAGTTTCATAAGAGGAAAATTGACGAGCGTTTTGAGACTTGCTTTACTAGGTTTCCTTCCCGGTGATGGTACGAGTTTGATTGCTCTTCTCTTTGCCCATTTTTAATAAATCCTCGTCCTTTATGCAATTTGGAAAAACCTCGACCTCATATTGAAGATGCAGTGCAGGGTAGAGGATCATTATGGTGTCTAAGGTTTCATGCTCAAAGTTTCTAGCTACGAAAGCTAGCATTCTGTAAGTCATGCATTTCATGGTACTTTTGAGGTCATTTTGCTTCACTTGCTTTGCTAAACTTGTTGCCAAATATTACGAGTATTACCTGAGTTAATGCTAGAAATTCCGTCCAATTCATAATGGCAGCTCCTAATATGGCAATTGTTACACAGATAACCCGCACATTGGAGACATAAGATTATGACGACAAATCTGTCCGACTTTGACCATTTACAAGTCATACTAACACACGACGGTGAGGGAACCAGTATATATAAGAGATGAGGACAGGGACGAGACAGAGAGGAAGAAAGAAATGAAGAAGTGGTATAGGTAATGCTGGTAGTGGAAGTAGTAGTAGTAGTAGTAGTAGTAGTAGTAGTGGTGGGTGGTGTTGGTGGTGGTAGTAAGTGGTGGTTTGGTTTGGGGTTGGTGGTGGTAGTAGTGGTGGTGGTGTTGGTGGTGGTAGTAGTGGTGGTGGTGTTGGTGGTGGTAGTGGTTGTGTAGCAGTAGTAGTTACCTGAGGTTACCTGGAGATTATTCCGGGGCTCAACGCCCCCCGCGGCCCGGTCCATGACCCCGGCCCCCGATGGATCAGGGCCTGATCAACTAGGCTCTTTACTGCTGGCGCACGCAGGGCCAACGTACGAGCCACAGCCCGGCTGATCCGGCACTGACTTTAGGAAACTGTCAGCTTCTCTTGAAGGCAGCCAGGGGTTTATTGGCAATTCCCCTAATGCTTGATGGGAGGCTGTTGAACAGTTTTGGGCCCGGACACTTATGGTGTTTTCCCTTAGTTTTACCAATGGCGCCCCTACTTTTATTGGGGGATTTTGCATCGCCTGCCAGTCTTTTACTTTCGAGGGGAGTGATTTCTGTGTGCAGATTTTGGGACCATTCCCCCCAAGATTTTCCAAGTGTAGATTATGATATATCTCTCCTCCTGCGTTCCAACGAGTTCAAATTTAAGTGCTTCCAAGCGTTCCCCGTAGTTAAGGTGCTTGACAGAAAATTTTAAAGTGCAGTAAAGGATCTCTGTACACTCCCTAGATCTGCGATTTTCACCTGCTTTGAATGGAGATGTTAATGTACATCAGTATTCCAGCCTAGAGAGAACAAATGATTTGAAAAAGGACATCATGGGCTTGGCATCTCTCGTTTTGAAAGTTCTCATTATCCATCTAAACATTTTTTTGCACGTGCGATCGTGGCACTGTTTTTGATCCTTGAAAGTGAGATCCTCAGACATTACTACTCCCAGGTCCCTTACATTATTTTTCCGCTCTATTGTATGGCCGGAGTCAGTAGTATACTCTGTTCTAGTTATTATCTCCTCCAGTTTTCCATAACGGAGTAGTTGGAATTTGTCCTCATTGAACATCATATTGTTTACCGTTGCCCACTGGAAAACTTTGTTTATATCTTCTTGGAGGTTAACCGCGTCCTCAGCAGATGTAGTAGTAGTAGCAGCTGCAGTAAGTAGTAGTAGTAGTAGTAGTAGTAGTAGTAGTAGTAATGGAGTAGCAGAAGTAGTGGTAGACGTAGAAGTGGAGTAAGTCTAAAGACAAGAAAAGGTGCACTGCAGGGAAGCTAATGGCCTACAAGAGTTGCACCAAAAACAGGGGAAATTGAAGGACAGAACACGCCTAGGCAGAAGAAAGGAAGACGAAGATAAATATGAAAGGAGAAGAGGTAGGGAGAGGAGGAGAAAAATGATCAGGTCAAGTCACGAGTGTTCTAGAGAATTTGACAATGCATTGAGAAAGTCACCTACAGAGACAAAGACAGGACCAAGATTCATATTACGAAAGTTGTGTGTAAGGGAAGCTCCAGAAGACTGCGTCTGTGAAGGACCAGAGGACCAAAGGATAATTGTGGTCTCTAACATAACAGAAAAGAGCATTATTGGTGTCGACAAGTCTAACACTTCTTTTGTGCTCTTGAAGTCTGTCAGAAAGAGAGCGGTCAGGTTCTCCGAAGTATTTGAAGAAGACAAGAGAAGCAGGAAACAGAGTAGACTCCAAAGACATCAACAGCAGGAGGAGAGGTACGAAGTAGATTACTGCGAGGGCTGTTAATTTAGCGAAAAATAAATTTGGTATCAAAGGAATGGAGAGAGTTGTTGAGATTAGAAAGACAGGAAATATAGAGAAGTCACAGAATAGCAGATTTCACAGGAGTAGAGTGTTTGGGAAAGAAGAAAGTCTGTTTAGTACGTGAGGAGGTAGAGTTCAGGAAATCGGAAGGGTAGCCAAGATGAGAGAACGAATTGCGAAGAGTGGAAATTTACCCTGTTCCTGCCAGTCTATATATGGAATACTTCGAAACTGTTCCTTTTTTTTCCACTATTGGTTTGTGCCCCTCGCTCTGGCTCCGCTATATCCGCTGTAACATATTTGCTCTTTGGCCCCATGACTAGTCTCTCTCACCCTTTTCTCGATGGCCTTAAAAATCTTGTTCCTTCCATCATGTTTAAAGCTGAATGGTATCTAACCCTTTGCTCCCTTTCCTTGATATACATGTCCATTCCTATGCAACAGGCTTTTATTTTTCCGTTTATCGCAAGCATGTATATTCACTACTTTTCTTACCATACTCCCACTATCGAGAAAAGTGTTCCTATTTCTCTCTTCCTCCGTGACCTCCACATTTGTGACCATCAGTTCCTTGAATCGGAAATTTCTATTCTTCGGAATTCGTTCTCTCGTCATGGCTACCTTCCCATTTCATAAACTCTGCCTTCTCATGTGCTAAACGGACTTTCTTCTCTCCCAGACTCTCTACTCCTGTGAAATCTCCCGTTCTCTCTCTCCCATATATTTCCAATCTTTCGTATCTCAACAACTCTCTCCGTTCCTTAGGCATCAAACTTATTTATTGCCAAACTAACAGCATTCGCAGTTTTCTAGTTCGCACCTCTCCTCCTGCTACTGATGCCTCTGGAGTTTGCTCTTTTTCCTGCTCCTCTTGGCCTCTTCAATACTTCTGATAAATTGGCCACTATCCTTTTGCCTCACGAAATCGTAATAACACGATTGCTGTCCTGACAGACTTCGACGCTAATAATGTTCTTTTCTGTCATGTTAGAGTTAATAGTCATCCTTTTAATTGGTCCTCTGCTGAAACTGTCTACACTTCTTCTAGCCTTCACAGACGCAGTCTTGTTGAAGCATCCCTTACACACAACTTTCCTAAAATGAATCTTAGTCCTGACTTTGCTTCTCACTACTTTGTCAAATTCTCCGAACTTCAGAACACTTGTAACTTGACTTGATATTTTCTTCTATTCTCCCTACCTCTTCTCTTTTCATACTTACCTTTGACTTCCTTTCATCTGCCCAGGAGTGATCCGTCCTTCAGTTCCCCCTCCCAGTGTTTTTGGTCCCACCCTTGTGGACCATTAGCTCTCCTGCAGTATTCCTTTTCTTGTCCTTAGACTTATTCCACTTCTACCACTGCTTCTACTTCTCCATTACTACTATTACCACCACTACTACTACTACTACTCCATTAATACTACTACTATTGTCTCGCTTCACTCCCCTGTCTACCACTACTCCCCTTAATTATTACTACCACTACTATTTCCACTACTAGCGTTACCTCTACCACTCCTTCACCACGTTCTTCTTTCTTCCTCTCTGTCCTGTCCCTGTCTCTCTCCTACATATACTCGCTCCCTCACCGCCGTGTGTTAATGTTACTTGTCAATGGTCCAAGTCGGACCGATACGTCGTCATAAGCTCCTCTCTCCTAAGTTTGAGTTAGTTACATAATGTTCTAGTGACAGTATTCTGCCTTTTGGTTCTTCATGATTCTTAATGTTTAACTAAAGTTAAAAAAAAAAATGAAATGTCATCAATTATCAAATTATTTTTTAACGAGTATATTTATTCTCTCGTATAATTGCTCACAGTAGCAGTTTATGAATGAACAAAGCTTTTGTTTCAGATGTATATCTTTCTTCCTACTGAATATTTACAGTTGTAAAACGATCTTAAATGTCTCTAAAATTGAGGAATATATTTTTTTCTATCTGAATATCTTAGTCCACGACTTTATTTACAAGGTATTTTATTCACCTGTGAATAAAGCGATACGCAACTGATATTAAAAAATAAAGTCATGCAATGCACAACCAACAGCTGTTTGGGAACCACTATTTTAGGGAGTATCTTAGTGTTAATTTACTGTAGTTGGCGGTAGACTGTAGGGTGGTGACATACTGTGTTAGTCGACCTGGTGTTTGTCGACCTGGTGTTTGTCGACTGCCGTAGAGGAAGTATCTTTTAAATAGTGCTTTGTTAGTCGACTGGTGTTGGTGGACTCGGGGAAGAGAGTGATGCTAGTACTCTGTTGAGAGTACCAGAGTATTAGCTGGTATAGATGGTTACAGTACGATATAATTAAGATTTTACCAAAATGTTACCTGACGCATCTGAAGGAGTGCTAGCGTACCTTAAATAGAGCTCAACTCTTAAATGAGCTTAGGTAGGGTTATGGCTATTAACCTGTAAATGAGCTGAGGTAGCACCTATTAACCTGGGAATTAGCTGAAGCATTACCATAGTTATTAACATGTAAATCAGGAAAGGCAGAATTACAGCTACAAGCCAGTAAATGAGACAAAGGAGAACAGCAGCAAGTAACTTGTACATGTATGGTAAATATTACAATGCACATGGGTCTAATGCTTCAGCAATTAATTTGTAAATGAGACAAAGCAAGATAGCAGTAATTCACTTGTAAATATACAAAAGTAATATTACACAGCAAATTAGAGTAATTTTTTATTATGGTAGTTTTTTGGAATAACATCGCCCCTTCCTTATCCTCAGCTTGTGGTATAAGTCTGTGTGGTTCATCAACACCCAGTCTCATCAGTTAGATATATTTTTGGTAAGACACATATGCAACACTTAGGTATGTCTATTCCGAAACGTTTCGCCTACATAGTAGGCTTCTTCAGTCGACAACAGAAGAGTTTAGCAGAAGCAGTAGAGATGTGAAGACGAAGTAATCAGTCCATCACCCTTGAACACGTAGTTTTGAGGTGAACAGTCCTTCAACCTTGAGAAGTTTTTTCCTCCATATTCTGCAACAGTGGGATATATTTTAATGTCAGTGTGATTTATTTTTATGTCATTTGGTCTGCAGTAACGATTCCACACCAACAAAGAGTTGACTCGTGAATATTACATTATAGATCCAACAATATGAATGACTGGCTATTCTCAGACTAGCGCCCCAGTCTTCGTGCGTACAATAAATGAACCAATAGAAACGTACGTTAAAAATGAATGATTCCAGCATGAATTACATTACAGTTATGTGGGAGAGCTAAACTAGTATGGATAATACAGGAGTAAAGGAATGGAAGATTAAAATAAATCCATATATATATATATATATATATATATATATATATATATATATATATATATATATATATATATATATATATATATATATATATATGCAATAAGATCACAGTAAACAGGTGATTTTAAAATATGCAAAACAACCACTGTGAAAGAGTAGTGAAATTCCAAGCGCTTTCGTGACTACTCACATTGTCAAGGAACTATGACAATGTGAGTAGTCACGAAAGCGCTTGGAATTTCACTACTCTTTCACAGTGGTTGTTTTGCATATATATATATATATATATATATATATAATATATATATATATATATTATATATATAATATATATATATTACATGTTTGGACAAAACCTCCCAGGGAGGTACTACCGTCCTGCCAGTGTAAAACTAAGTCTGGAATTCTTTTACTTGATGGTAGGACTGCTACTTGTACGTACACTTAAGTTAAACTACACATGCATGTACATGTACAAGCATATATATACACATTACGCATACCCCTCTGGGTTTCCTTCTATTTTCTTACTAGTTCCAGTTCTTGTTTATCTCCTCTTTATCTCCATGAGGAAGTGGAACAGAATTCTTGCTCCGTAAGCCATGCGTGTTGTAAGAGGCGACTAAAATGCCGGGAGCAAGGGGCTAGTAACCTCTTCTCCTGTATATATTGCTAATGTAAAAGGAGAAAATTTCGTTTTTCCTTTTGGGTCACCCTGCCTCGGTGGGATACTGCCTGTGATTGATTTATATATATATATATATATATATATATATATATATATATATATATATATATATATATATATATATATATATATATCTTTCTTTCAACACACCGGCCGTACCCCACCGAGACAGGGTGGCCCACCGAGACAGGGTGGCCCATCGAGGCAGGGTGGCCCACCGAGGCAGGGTGGCCCACCGAGGCAGGGTGGCCCACCGAGGAGGGTTGCCCACCGAGGCAGGGTGGCCCACCAAGGCAGGGTGGCCCACCGAGGCAAGGTGGCCCACCGAGTCCGGATTGGCCCACCGAGACAGGGTGGTCCCCAAGGCAGGGTGCCCACCGAGGCAGGGTGGCCCACCGGAAGGGTGGCCCACCAAGGCAAGGGTGGCCCACCAAGGCAGGGTGGCCCACCGAGGCAGGGTGCCTACCGAGGCAGGGTGCCCACCGAGGCAGGGTGGCCACCAAGGCAGGGTGGACCACCGAGGCAGGGTGGCCCACCGAGGCAGGGTGGACCACCGAGGCAGGGTGGACCACCGAGGCAGGGTGGACCCACCGAGGCAGGGTGGGACCACCGAGGCAGGGTGGACCACCGAGGCAGGATGGACCACCGAGGCAGGATGGACCACCGAGGCAGAATGGACCACCGAGGCAGGATGGACCACCGAGGCAGGATGGACCACCGAGGCAGGGTGGATCACCGAGGCAGGGTGGCCCACCGAGGCAGGGTGGACCACCGAGGCAGGGTGGACCACCAAGGCAGGGTGGCCCAACCCAGAGGCAGGGTGGACCACCAAGGCAGGGTGGCCCACCGAGCAGGGTGGCCCACCAGGCAGGGTGGACCACCAAGGCAGGGTGGCCGAAAAGGAAAAACGAAAGTTTCTCCTTTTACATTTAGTAATATATACAGGAGAAGAGGTTACTAGCCCCTTGTTCCCGGCATTTTAGTCGCCTCTTACAACACGCATGGCTTACGGAGGAAGAATTCTGTTCCACTTCCCCATGGAGATAAGAGGAAATAAACAAGAACAAGAACTAGAAAGAAAATAGAAGAAAACCCAGAGGGGTGTGTATATATATATGCTTGTACATGTATGTGTAGTGTGACCTAAGTGTAAGTAGAAGTAGCAAGACGTACCTGTAATCTTGCATGTTTATGAGACAGACAAAAGACACCAGCAATCCTACCATCATGTGAAACAATTACAGGCTTTCGTTTTACACTCACTTGGCAGGACGGTAGTTCCTCCCTGGGTGGTTGCTGTCCACCAACCTACTACCTAGGATTATATATATATATAATATATATATATATATATATATATATATATATATATATATATATATTATATATATATAATATATATATGTCGTGCCGAATAGGCAGAACTTGCGATCTTGGCTTAAATAGCAACGCTCATCTTGCCATATAGGACAAGTAAAAATTTGTGTATGCAATAATTTCGCCAAAATCATTTTGAACCTACCGAAAAAAAATATATTTCGTTGTGTTTGTTTAGTATTAAATTATTGTAAACAAATCTAAAATATATTTAGTTGGGTTAGGCTAAAATAAATTGTTCTTATTATAATAAGGTTAGGTAAGTTTTCTAAGAATCTTTTGGAGCAAAAATAATTTTCTTTTACATTAATAACGAAAAAAATATATCTTTAAACATATATATATATAATATATTATATATAATATATATATATATATATATATATTCGTGCCGAATATGTAAAACTGGTCAATTAGCAAGAACTCATTTAAAATTAAGTCCTTTCTTAATTTTTTTCTTATACTTGTAAAGATATATTTTTTCATTGATGTTAATGTGAAAATTAAGAATTTTGCACCAAAAGAACCTTAGAAAACTTACCTAACCTTATTATAACAAGTGCAATTTAATTTAGCCTAATCCAAGTAAATATATTTTAGATTGTTTCAATTTGTTTACATAATGTAATAATAAACAATGAAATATTTTTTTTCGTTAGGTTCTGAATGATTTGGGGGAAATTATTGCATACACAAATTTTCGATTGCCTTATTCGGCAAGAAGAGCGTTGCTTTTTAAGCCAAACTCACAAGTTTTACATATTCGGCACGACTTTATATATATATATATATATATATATATATATATATATATATATATATATATTATATATATATATATATATACATAAACCTTGCTTTCAAAAACACATGGACTGTGAAACAATGGCTGATGGGTTTAAAAGATCCCATGTGCTCAGTGTCCTCTCTCTGATATATTGGTCAAACAGGTAAATTTCTGGAAACCATAATAGCCCAACATAAATACTTATGACAGGGCAGGATTTCTATCATGGAAATAAACATAACTGAATCTTCTCTCTTGAAAAATGAATGGAGTACAGTATATAATTTAAATTATGGGTTATCGAAGCTTGATAGCTATTTAGAAGAGTCTGTTATACTCAATCTTAACAATGCTATAGAAAATCACAAGATTGCTTATTATGCCAGGTGGTTTCACCATGGACTGGTGACGCTCGACCTGTGTCTGTGCACCAAATACACAAGATTACGGGATAACATAAGTTGTGACGTTAGATATTAGAGTAGAAATTTGGATCATAGAAATATTATTGGAATGGTGTAGAAGAATCCCAAGTTAGGATTATTAACCGACACTGAGAAGGATAATAGACATAGGAAGAGATACCTTTGAGTACCCCTGGGAACATTCCAGTACCCTAGAGGAGGACAAAGAGTACATTCTATTCTTTTCTTTTATTAAAAAGGTTACACTGAATAATAGTAATTCATATATATAGCGTCCAATGAGAAAAGTATTTTCTCACATCACATGACCTGTTCTAAGCGGCTAGAAAAAAGCTTGAGGCTGGCTATTATGTCTTCTAATTTCATAATACATGACATCTCAGAAACCCTCCTACCCCATATGGAGAGTAGGAGGATGGTGGTGGTATGGGGATGGTACCGACCGTTGGCTCCACATTCTGAGAGAAGCTGCGGCCGGTGACACACCCGCACTGCGCTACTCTGAGAAAACCTCCTCTGCTTCAGTTGCTGCCTTGCAACATTGCATAGCTCCTGATGATGAACTGAGAAATGTGAGAGTACTTGAGCTAAATATTTCCACCCCACGTGGCCTGTCTTGCATATTGTTATGCCTGGTCATCTCCACATTACTTTGAGCTGATATCACTTAATATCATATTGCAAACTTCCTTATTAATAGTTAAAATAAGCAAATCCGACTATATAATATTATCTGGGGCCACCCATAAAGTTACCAAATGGAATCATGTTAAATTAATGTACATAGTAAAATTATTTAATCGAATCGAATCGAATAAGACGACGAGAGCTGTCGTGAGATGGAAGGAAGAAGGATAAGGAAGGATGGAAATAACTGGAAAAGGATGGGAAGGAGGGGAAGAAGAGGAATTAAGGCAAATAGCCCAACCACTTTGGGACATGTGGTACCGAAGTACTGAAGACGTAGATGGAGAGGCTTGAATGATGTCGTTACTTGGCTCACTAAGAGAGAATGGCAAAGGCAGCGGTAGGAGCTGGGAGTGTCAGCTCCTACTTATGGGAGAGCTGTAGTAGTATTCGTTGGCTTGGAGTTGGAGTATCTGGTTGAAGGTAGGGTATGGTCTTTCTTCGCTTTGGTACGATGCAGTGTTGTCTTGGAGATGTTGGATGAGTTCTAGGCGAGTCATTCTTGCGGGGTATTGCGTCGTGGTGTAGAATGTGAGTCCTTTGTGTTTAACACATGGTGTTCCAGGTAATCGACGTGAGCGAGGTGGGGAAGGCGGCGGTAGAGTTGAGGAAGGTGTTGATTCGTTTGTCAACTTCAGTAGACGAATTAGAAGATGTTTCTGGTGGCAAGGCTTTTGATTGGTTGGATTCAGTGAGGAGTGGTGGCGGTGGAAGCTTCTCATTGGACGTTGTTAGAGTGACGTCACTAGTTGGTGGTGTTGATGGACCTTCTGCAGCAGAGGTGGTTATTAAGTCCTTGGTGAATTTGAGAATTTCTTCAGAAGGTGGAGATGCGGGAAATATAAATGATGGCATATTATTTAATGCAAATAACTCGTTGATGGTAGAGTTAAAGGATCCAGGTACAGCCATGTTCTGCATGTGAGCGTATAGTAGACAATAGTGGATCTTCGTTACGTCACATGTTGGAGGAGTGATGGTGGTGGTGGTGGAGGCAGAGTGATGGTGGTGGTGGAGGCGGGCTGAGTAGATGCTTGAAGTAATTTTGTAGTGTCTGCTTGTAATTTTGCAACTGCGGCATACGTTGGTGTGTTGTTAGTAGATTTTTTTCTTTGCTGCATCTTGTGTTTTCTTCATAATGTCCTTTCTAGTAGGACATTTTGCTGCCAGTGTATGGTGATCGTTTCTTTTGCAGTTTAAACACGCTGGTTGTGTTGGAGCAGCAGCGGTACAGGAACTGAAGGTGTGTCCCTCACTACCACATGTAGTGCAGATCTTCTTGCCTTTTACTGGACATGCCTTGGTGGTGTGAAGATAAGAATAACAGTTCCAGCAATGAATTATTTAATATATTAGGCTAGATGTAACAGTGCGTAAATTGTGAAGCATTTGTGTAACAACCAATCTGAGGTTAACCCGTACTACCTCAGCGTGTCACGTGACCTACTACCTCAGCGTGTCACGTGACCTACTACCTCAGCGTGTCACGTGACCTACCTTATGTAAGGTCACCCCTCCCCCACAACTACATCTCTGAAACTCTGCTGTAACAGAGCTCCATTCCTTTGATAAATACGTTAAAGGTGCTCAAAGTGGACATTGTGTATCTCACGACCCGTTTTGAATTACTTTGCTAAACAGGGTCCAGGGATTTACTTTACTTTTATTGGTCAATCTGTTTGAGTACCATATCCTCAGTGACTCAGATATTATATAATTTATATTTTTCAGACACAGTATAAAAATTAATTACTGGAATATCATTAGTGTCTTCTTGTGTGAAAACTGAGAGGAAATACTTAAAAATAGAGAGAATTTCATTCTTTTGACAAGAAGAATGAAATGTGTTTGATATACCTGTGTTCTATATACCGTTAAAAGCCCTTCGGGTTAGTTTGCGAATCATTCACCACTTTAATTTCATATCCCGTTTAACTTTTCATATACCCATTTTTAATCTCCCTCTTAACGTGAGAAAATTAATCCAAAACGTGGTTCTCACCTCTTCTTTTAAGTCTATAAATTCCTTTCTTCTGCCCTAAAGGATGTTTGAATATTGTTCATCAATTTCGAATAATTTATCTATTTTCTCTAAATGGAATAAATGTTCCTCGGGCAGCGTGTACAGTTTTTAAAATTGTCATATTGATATTTTTCTTCGAAATCTGACTGTTACTGCATTACGCTGTCATAATTCTAGTCGATACAAAAGATAATTGATATGTTGTCGCTCGCGCCAAGCTCCTTTGTAATTTCAAAGTTATTAACTAGGTTATCCTCGTAGCCAGAAACAAGTCAAGTAGAAAATCTTGAACTACACTTAATAAGTAGTTTGACTCGAGATTCCCAGTCAATGAAACTCAATCTTTTTGACTTAGAGTCTCAAATTTATTATGCTATCATACCTTGTGGTCTCTAGAGTTTCCTCCCAAATTATTCTCCCTTTGTCACTATCCAAGTTTGCGGAACGGTAAAGATTAATTTTTCATACCCTCACGAAAATTCTTATTGAGAGTGTGTGTACTCACCTATTTGTGGTTGCAGGGGTCGAGTCATAGCTCCTGGCCTCGCCTCTTCGCTGATTGCTACTAGGTCCTCTCTCTCCCTGCTCCATGAGCTTTATCATACCTCGCCTTAAAACTATGTATGGTTCCCGCCTCCACTACGTCACTTTCTAGGCTATTCCACGGCCTGACAACTCTATGACTGAAGAAATACTTCCTAACATCCCTCTGATTCATCCGAGTCTTCAACTTTCAATTGTGACCTCTTGTTTCTGTGTCCCATCTATGGAGCATCGCGTCTTTGTCCACCTTGTCTATTCCGCGCAGTATTTTATATGTCGTTATCAAGTCTCCCTTGACCCTCCTGACCTCCAGTGTCGTCAGGCCGATTTCCCTCAACCTTTCTTCGTAGGGCAATCCCCTTAGCTCTGGGACTAGTCCTGTTGCAAACCTTTGCACTTTCTCTAATCTCTTGACGTGCTTGACTAGGTGTGGATTCCAAACTGGTGCTGCATACTCCAGTATGGGCCTGACGTAAATGGTATACAGAGTCTTGAACGATTCCTTACTGAGGTATCGGAATGCTGTCCGTAGGTTTGCCAGACGCCTGTATGCTGCAGCAGTTATCTGATTGATGTGCGCCTCAGGAGATGTGCTCGGTGTTATACTCACCCCCAGATCCTTTTCCTTGAGTGAGGTTTGCAGTCTATTGCCGTCTAGATTATATTGTGTCTGCGGTCTTCTTTGCCCTTCCCCAATCTTCATGACTTTGCATTTGGCCAGTAGCTGGACCAGGCTTGTAGCCTGTCCAGGTCTCTTTGTAGTCCTGCCTGATCCTCATCCGATTTGATTCTTCTCATTAAGTTCGTATCATCTTCAAACAAGGACACTTCTGAATCTATCTCTTCTGTTATGTCATACACATATACCAAAAACAACACAGGTCCTAGGACTGAACCCTGTGGAACCCCGCTTGTCACAGGCACCCACTCTGACACCTCGTCACGTACCATGGCTCGTTATTGCCTTCCTGTCAGGTATTCTCTGATTCATTGCAGTGCCTTTCCTGTTATGTGTGCCTGATCCTCTAGTTTTTGCAGTAACCTCTTGTGAGGAACTGTGTCGAAGGCCTTCTTGCAGTCCAAAAAAATGCAGTTGATCCACCCCTCTCTCTCTTGTCTTACTTCTGTCACCTTGTCATAAAACTCCAGTAGGTTTGTGACACAGGATTTTCCTTCCCTGAAACCGTGCTGGTTGTTGATACACTTGTTTCTTTCCAGGTGCTCCACCACTCTCCTCCTGATGATCTCCATGACTTTGCATGCTGTACACGTTAGTGACACAGGTCTCTAGTTTAATGCCTCATGTTTGTCTCCCTTTTTAAAAATTGGGACTACATTTACCATCTTCCAAACATCAGGGAGATGCCCAGTTTCAATGGATGTGTTGAAGATCTTTGTTAATGGCACACACAGCATCTCTGCTTCCTCTCTAACGACCCACGGAGAGATGTTGTCTGGTCCCACCGCCTTTGAGGTGTCAAGTTCACATAGCTTCTTCACCTCCTCCTCGGTTATATGTACATCATCCAGCACTTGTTGGTGTACCCCCCTGTTCTGATTTCCTGGAGTCCTACTGGTTTCCACTGTAAATACTTCTTTAAATCTCGTGTTGAGCTCCTCTCATACCTCTCGGTCGTTTCTTGTGAACTCCCCATCACCCTTCCTCAGTCTGATTACCTGGTCCTTGACTGTTGTTTTCCTTCTGATGTGGCTATACAACAGCTTCGGGTCAGACTTGACTTTCGATGCTATATAATTTTTATATTGTACTGAGCCTCCTTTCTTATCTGTGCATAATCGTTTCTGGCTCTTCGGCTAATCTCTTTATTTTCCTGAGTTCTCTGTCTTCTGTACCTTTTCCATTCTCTAGTACACCTAGTTTTTTCCTCCATACACCTTTTGGTGAACCAAGGACTCGTTCTGTTCTTCCCATTATTTCTGTTTCCCTTGGGAATAAACCTCTCCTCTGCCTACTTGTATTTTGTTGTCATATAATCCATCATTTCTTGTACTGGTTTACCTGTCAGTTCTCTCTCCCACTGGTTGGCTTGCAGGAAGTTCCTCATGCATGAGTAGTTTCCCTTTTGTAGTTCGGTTTCTCCCATCCTATTCCTGCTTCTCTCGAAGCACAGAACCACATGATCACTAGCTCCTAGGGGCCTTTCATACATGATATCTTCGATGTCCGAACTACTCAAGGTGACTACAAGGTCCAGTCTTGCTGGATCATCCTCACCTCTCTTTCTGGTAGTGTCTTTTACATGTTGATGCATGAGGTTTTCCAGTACCACATCCATCATCTTGGCTCTCCATGTTTCGGGACCGGCATGGGGCTCCAGGTTTTCACAGTCAATCCTTGTGATTGAAATCACCCATAACTAGTAACTTTGCTCCCCCCATGTGTGCTCTTCTGGCCACCTCGGCTAGTGTGTCGATCATTGCTCTATTGCTCTCATCGTATTCTTCTCTTGGCCTCCTGCAGTTCTGTGGTGGGTTGTACATTACTGCAATTATCACCTTATGTCCCTCAGACTGGATTGTTCCTATTAAGTAGTCCCTTTCGCCTGTGCCATCCATTCCTTCTATTATCTCAAAACCCCACTGGTTTTTAATGAGCAGTGCAACTCCTCCTCCCCCTCTCCTCCCTCTGTCTTTCCTGAGGATTTGATATCCGGGTGGAAAGATTGCATCTGTTATCATTCTGGTGAGTTTTGTTTCTGTGAGTGCTATTATGTCTGGGGATGTCTCCTTGATTCTTTCATGCCCCTCTTCACACTTATTTGTTATTCCATCTGCATTTGTATACCACACCTTCAACTTCTTTTCTAAGACTGTGGTCTAGGGGGTACATTGGGGTTGGGGAAGTTGGAGACCTGATAAGGAACTATGGGTGGTTGCTGTGAGGGTGCTGTGAATTTGCTGTGATGCAGTGGGTGGGGGCATTGGATATGGCATGGGTGTTTTGGTTTAGAATGTTAGGTTGTACTGGGGTTGACCTGGTTGGGGGCTTCTATAGGAAGTTGTGAGGGAGGCTGTATTTGATATTCCTGGGTCTGGGATTTCCTGTCTGTCTCCTCCATCCCCTCTCTTTCTTCCTTTCACCTTTGTACCATCTCTCTCAGTTTCTGCCTTTCTTCTTGTGTTCTGTCGTGGTCGAGATACACCTTCCAGTATGCCGGCATGTCCCTTAGTCATGCTTTCTCCTGCAGCATCCTGGTCCGAGTCGATTATGCCTTGAAAGTCACTTTCACTGGCCGGGTTCTTCTTGCAAACCCCCCTATTCTCTGAAAATTTTCCAGCTGGGTCATGTCATATTCTCCTATTGCTTTTATGATGCTTTTAAATACATTTTTTTCCCTTGTTTTCTTCCTTCATATGTTTCCTCTTCAACTTCCTGGAGCCCATACACAAAGACTGACCTCTCCCTTTCATTCTCCCACTGCGCATCCTTATGTATCCACTCATTCAATTTAATTTCCTCCATTGCAGCTTTCCTTTCTTCAGTTTCACTATCTATTGTACTTGGGCTCAGTGGCCTGTCATTTTCCCTTCTCGGCTTTCGCTCGGCTCTGCTGTGGTCTGTTAGGGCCTCCACATATAGCTTAGCTCTTTCATTTATTACAGTCCCCTCTGCTAGAGCTTCTACATGCAGTTTTGCTCCTTTCCCTACAGTCCCCTTATTTGTGACTGACGTAGCAGTCTCTGATGTCATTCCTAAAATGTTCTTTAGTTGTTCAGGCTGCTTCAGATTTTTCAGTTTCTCTGCTAATCTCTGTATCCTAGCCTCTGCTGCTATGACTTTCATCTCCCACTTCTTGCTTTCCATATCTATCCTCTCTTCCATTTTCATGCTAAGTTATTCTAGTTTTTTTTCCCATTCATGATCCCTTTTTGTGAGCTCTGCTGCCCAATCTTCCTTTGCAGATTCATCCTCCTGTCCCTTGGTTTTCCTTCCTACTCTCTGGCAACCCATGTTTTTTATTTTGATTGCCTCAGAATGGAAAACTTATGTAATTCTGTGTGTTAGGTTAGTAGTGTGTTTGTCCGAGTGTGGGTGGGAGAAGGTAGAGGAACTGTGGACAGTGGCTATATGGGAGAGGGGAGGGAAGAGGGATTTAGGGGGCGAAATGGGGAGTGAGGAGGGAGAAGCAAGGTGGAGAAAGGGAGAGAAAGAAAGGGGGAGGGGTGAGAAGGAGGTGGGTGAATGAGGGAGGTGGACGATCACGGGAAGGAGTGAGAGGTTGGTGGGGGAGGGGGGAGTGTATATGTGTGTGTGTGTGTGTGTGTGTGTGTGTGTGTGTGTGTGGAATTATGTGTGGGTTTATTAAGTATCTGAAAAGTAGGTGGAATTGTGCATTGGAGTGTTATGTGGAGTCTCAATGGTCCCTTACCTGACCACCTCTTGTGACCTGACCCCCACCCTCTTGTGACTTGACCCGTACCTACTTACAATGCTGCTTTTACTACCACCTAGGCTTATAGTAACTTACTCGCCTTGTTCTATAGATTACCAATTGCTATTCCTTATTGAGTACTTGAGTGCCTTTTCTTTATTGTGCTAGGAGAGTTGGACCCTTCACAACCAGCTTCGCGGTTAATTGGAACCCGGAACCCTACACCCAAACAACCACGCATAGGTGATTACTGTACTTGCAATGCAGCTGAAACAGCCTGTAGATTGTCCAGCTCGATGTGACGTCCTGGCGTAGATCCACCTCAATTTCTTCTCGTTATATAACGTACCCTATTCACTGTATTTCTTTCACTGGTCACACATTTGTTTCACTTTATCTTTCTTGGGTGACAGGTGGCAACGTCGCCTGAGCACACTCACTAGCCTCCCAGCTCTGAATGCGCCACCACGTTTCACTTTCTAGATCACTTACAAAATTGTGGCTCTCCCCACACTTATGTGGCTCATGCAGATTGTAAATCGCTTCAAGGAATTGTTTACTACCCTAACACACTTAACAAAACTTGCAGTACACTTGGGTAGCCCTCAAAAACACATTCGCGGAGAACGGAAGGCGTGACTCGCGCAAGCGTTGTCCCTACTGTGTGTGTGTGTGTGTGTGTGTGTGTGTGTGTGTGTGAGTGTGTGTGTGTGTGTGTATGTGTGTGTGTGTACTCACCTATTTGTAGTCACCTATTTGTGGTTGCAGGGGTCGATTCACAGCTCCTGGCCCCGCCTCTTCGCTGATTGCTACTAGGTCCTCTCTCCCGCTGCCCCATGAGCTCTATCATACCTCGCCTTAAATCTATGTATGGTTCCCGCCTCCACTACGTCACTTTTTAGGCTATTCCACGGCCTGACTACTCTATGATTGAAGAAATACTTCCTAACATCCCTTTGATTCATCTGAGTCTTCAACTTCCAACTGTGACTTCTTGTGTCTGTGTCCCTTCTCTGGAACATCCCGTCTTTGTCCACCTTGTCTATTCCGCGCAGTATTTTATATGTCGTTATCATGTCTTCCCTGGCCCTCCTGTCCTCCAGTGTCGTCAGGCCGATTTCCCTCAACCTTTCTTCATAAGACAATCCCCGTAGCTCTGGGACTAGTCTTGTTGCAAACCTTTGCACTTTTTCTAATTTCTTGACGTGCTTGACTAGGTGTGGATTCCAAACTGGTGCTGCATACTCCAGTATGGGCCTGACGTAAATGGCATACAGAGTCTTGAACGAATCCTTACTGAGGTATCGGAATGCTATCCATAGGTTTGCCAGGCGCCCGTATGCTGCAGCAGTTATCTGATTGATGTGTGCCTCAGGAGATATGCTCGGTGTTATACTCACCCCCAAATATTTTTCCTTTAGTGAGGTTTGCAGTCTTTTGCCATCTAAACTATATTGTGTCTGCGGTCTTCTTTGCCCTTCCCCAATCTTCATGACTTTGCATTTGGCAGGGTTAAACTCAGAAAGATAGTTGCTGGACCAGGATTGTAGCCTGTCCAGATCTCTTTGTAGTCCTGCCTGATCCTCATCCGATTTGATTCTTCTCATTAACTTCACATCATCTGCAAACAAGGACACTTCTGAGTCTATCCCTTCCGTTATGTCGTTCACATATATACCAAGAACAGCACAGGTCCTAGGACCGACCCCTGTGGAACCCCGCTTGTCACAGGTGCCCACTCTGACACCTTATCGCGTACCATGACTCGTTGTTGCCTCCCTGTCAGGTATTCTGTGATCCATTGCAGTGCCTTTCCTGTTATGTGTGCCTGATCCTTTAGCTTTTGCAGTAACCTCTTGTGAGGAACTGTGTCGAAGGCCTTCTTGCAGTCCAAAAATATGCAGTCGATCCACCCCTCTCTCTCTTGTCTTACTTCTGTCACCTTGTCATAAAACTCTAGTAGGTTTGTGACACAGGATTTTCCTTCCCTGAAACAGTGCTGGTTGTCAATTATACACTTGTTTCTTTCCAGGTGTTCCACCACTCTCCTCCTGATGATCTTCTCCATGACCTTGCATACTATACACGTTAGTGATACAGGTCTGTAGTTTAGTGTCTCATGTCTGTCTCCCTTTTTAAAAATTGGGACTACATTTGCCATTTTCCATACCTCAGGGAGTTGCCCAGTTTCAAATGATGTGTTGAAGATCTTTGTTAATGGCTCACACAATATCTCTGCTCCCTCTTTAAGGACCCATGGAGAGTTGTTGTCTGGTCCCACCGCCTTTGAGATGTCAAGTTCGCAAAGCAGCTTCTTCACCTCCTCCTTAGTTATATGTACCTCATCCAGCACTTGCTGGTGTGCCCCCTGTTCTGATTTCCTGGAGTCCAACTGGTTTCCACTGTAAATACCTCTTTAAATCTTGTGTTGAGCTCCCGACATACCTCTCGGTCGTTTCTTGTGAATTCCCCATCACCCTTCCTCAGTCTGATTACCTGGTCCTTGACTGTTGCTTTCCTCCTGATGTGGCTGTACAACAGCTTCGGGTCAGTCTTTACTTTTGATGCTATGTCATTTTCATATTGTCTCTGAGCCTCCCTTCTTATCTGTGCATATTCGTTTCTGGCTCTTCGGCTGATTTCTTTATTTTCCTGAGTTCTCTGTCTTCTGTACCTTTTCCATTCTCTAGTACACCTAGTTGCGTGTGTGGTGTGTGTGTATGTGTGTGTGTGTGCGTGTGTGTGTGCGTGTGTTGCGTGTGTGCGTGTGTGTGTGCGTGTGTGTGTGCGTGTGTGCGCGTGCGTGTGTGCGTGTGTGTGTGCGTGTGGTGTGCGTGTGGTGTGTGCGTGTGCGTGGGTGTGTGTTCTTTCAGTTTTAATTCCCACATTTATGCAACAATTTAAGTGTCCTTTGCCATATAGCATATTTGTATATATATATTCAGAAACCCTTTCTTCTCTTCTCCCTCTCTGTTCCTCCATCTTATTTATTATCACCATGGCTTTCCAGTATTCACCAATAACTATTTCATTCTGCCTATAACTATTTTCCCTAAAATGAACAACATAGCTGCACTGAGAATTCATCCTGCCCATTTCTATTGTGTTCTGTTACTCACGAAATCGTAATTACACGATTACAAACAAACCATACTACGGGTGGGGTTAGAACCCGCGGTCAGAGAGCCACAAAACTCCAGACCGTCGCGTTAGCCACTGGACCAGCTGGCTATAATAAGATTCATCCAACCTCACTGGTCCAATGGCTAACGCGACGGTCTGGAGTTTTGTGGCTCTCTGATCGCGGGTTCTAACCCCACCCGTGGTATGGTTGATTGCTTTCACCACAATTTTCTAGCTCCCTCCACTGCATTGTCCAGTGTCCTAACCCCAGACATAGAAAAGTGTACTCCATCCTTGATACACACGTCATTTCTGCCACACATTAAAAGGCTCCCACCTTCCTAATTATGTATATAGCTGACCTATACCTGCTAATCGTGAATATTAAAATGGTTTACAATACCGACAGGTTGGTAAGAACTTGTGAAAAATTTAATAGGTTTCTTCATTCAAGTATAGAAAAATTGGCAGAAGCCATAGAGATGTGATGACGATTTAATAAGTCCATCACCCTTGAAGACGTAGTCTTCAGGTGGTCAGTCTTGAGAAGAGTTTTGTTCCTTAAACTGAAACTTTTTTCCAGACTATGGTACAAAGCTCTTCTCAAGGCTGTGAGACTGATCGCCTCAAAAGTAACTCTACAAGGATGACTACGTCGTTACATCTCTACTGCTTGTGCCAACTTTTCTGTACTCGTCTAAAGTGTAGACGAAACGTTTTGGAATAAAGCTGCTTAAATGTTGCACATACGTCTTACTTACCAACCTGCTAATCATGTCCACACTCGTGTGCCATCCAACATCGTTGCCTCCAGCATTGAAACAGATAATTGGATTGCTCCTATTATCCCTTATGATGCCTCCAGTAAAGCCCCAGGAAAACACACCCTGTGTCTCCTCTTCCTAAGGGCCCAATTTATAAACTTAACCTAACAGTCGTTGAATTTCTCTTATCATTACGAACATTGATCCTGATATCAACCTCTTAGTAAATGCCTTACATGACCTTAGCAGCAACTGCTCTTATTATACAGCAGACCAAACAAGCGAATAACAATATTACCGTTTTTAATTACAATGTCATATTCTTAATGAAACACTACGATGACTACCTAGCATTACTCAATTCCCTAAATGCCAGTATGTCTATCATTACTCTCACTAAAACCTGGCTAGAGCCTGGTGGTACAGATATCTGTGTCATCCCTGGCTACACAGCCATACACAAGTGTAGGCCAGACTAGCAAGGAGGTGGAACAGATATATATTACTGTGATGAACTTGAATGTATAAATAATACTTGCAAAAGGGATGAACACTGAGAATATATTATAGGCCAGTTTAAATCCAAAGACCTTACAAAGCCCCTAACAGTAGGAACTACCTACAGAGTACCTCAGTCTAATATTTACTTATTTAGTGAGAAATTAAGAAGCTTGATCATGCTATCACATGATACTGGTGAGATGGTAAAGGACTTGTCAAACACAGTTTACGCTCTTCCCAGATTTTATTTTTTATGAGTCTAATTTGTATAACACTAAACCAATACTCATATTAAAATCAAAACTTCTTCATGAAGCTTTATTCATTAATATTTCTCTCAGTCATAGACCTGCATGATACAGCTTTCTCGGATTCTGGAAAATCATATGAATGGTTAGACTCTCTTATGTATAAGCTGAGCATTAGACTCTTATCTAGTTTTAATGCTATATTTATGTTGTACTCTTATTTCAAGGTTTTACGCAGTTTGACAGCAAACTATAGCATTTTTAAAAGGAATCTTGCGGACAGCAGACAGCATTTTTTTAAGGAATTTTTAATCAAGTTATTTTTACCTTATCAAAATTTTTAAACAGAACTTTCGTTTTATAATTATTAAGAAGAGAAAGTATATCAAGAGGTTTTCATAGTAAGGAAGAACCAACATGTTCTTGGTTGAATATGATTTTTTGTTCATTTTTGAGTTGCAAAAAGAGGCTGGCACTGTTATAGATGTTGTAGGTACATTTGGGGTGCCAGGTGTAAATTATAATTTGTGAAGGGCCTTAAGTTTAACTTTTTACAGAAAGTGGTTTGGAAATAGGTAATACATATTTAACGAAACAAAATAAATATACATGATAAAGGGCGTAATGACAGTAATTTGTTACACTATATATAGGTAGATAAAAGGTTGATGGGTAGACTTCAGGATGTGCTTGTTATAGAGAGGGCCACAGATATATCACATTTTTCGTTGTAGCTACGGAGAGTAAAAGGTAGAAGGGAAACAAAGAGAATGGCATCAGCAAATAAGAGGGAAGTGAAGGTTTATAAACAAAAGGAGAAAGCAATTAGGGCAAGACATAAAATAACTGTTGAAAGGAAGATGGGCTAGTGGGAGTATAGGCAATAAGGTTGAAGATGCATGGGAAAGATTTAAAGAATGTAGTGTTATTGTTCAGCAGAAGTTTGTGGTTACAGGAAAGTGGGTGCGGGAGGGAAGAAGAGCGACTGGTGAAAGTAAAGAGAGTAGCAAGAGAGAAAAAGTTGGCTTACTGAGACATTTTTATGAAGAAGTTATACAAGGAGAGAGGAGTATAAAGTGAGGAAAGAAGAGGTTAAGAGAGTGGTAAAGTAATGTAAAAGGAGAACAAGTGATAAAGTGGGTGAGATACTACCAACAAATTGTGTTGAGATTAAAAAAGTTTTGGAGTGATATTTATAAGTTAAGAAAGACTTGGGAATGAATGGATTTGACAGTTAAAAATAGGAGAGGAAAGTTATTAGAGTGTTGGAAGTATGAGGAAGGCGGAGGGAATATTTTGAGGAACTTAAACGTTCATAAAGATAGCGAGGCTGTGATTTTAAGCATTGGGCAGGGAGGCATAACATTCTATAGGAGTGAGGAAGTGCTACTTGTGAGTGTGGGGCAGGTGCATGAGGCAGTGTGTAGAATAAAAGAGTAAAGCAGTTGGGATTGATGGGATAAAGACAAAAATATTAAAAGCAGGTGGGGATATAATTTTGGAATGGTTTAAAGGGAAAGGTACCCAGGGATTGGCAGAGATCATGTATAGTTCCTTTGCATAAAGCCAGAGTGTAAAAATTATAGGGGAATAAGCCTGTTGAGTATGAATGGTAAAGTGGATGGTTGAGTTATTATTGGAACAGTTATTATTAAGACGGAGAGCAGAATTGTACATGAACAAGGATGCTTTAGGAAGGGTAGGAGGTGTGTAGCCTAAGTGTTCATAGTGAAGAATATACACAAATAACCCTCACATAAAAGAGAGAAGCTTACGACGACGTTTCGGTCCGACTTGGACCATTGACAAAGTTACACTAACCAGAGGTGGAGCAGGACGGCTATATATAGCCGTCCTGCTCCACCTTGGTTAGTGTGACTTTGTCAATGGTCCAAGTCGGACCGAAACGTCGTCGGAAGCTTCTCTCTTTTATGTGCGGGTTATTTGTGTACCGTTCCAGTCACGGTATTGTGCCTTTTTTGTGTTATTTATGAAGAATATAGATGAACAGTGTTTAGAAAAGGGTAAAGAAGTTTTTGCTGCATTTATGGATTTCGAATAGGCATATAAGGTAGATATGGGGGCAATATGGCAGATGTTACAAATGTATGGAATAAGGTGTAGGTTAAGAGTTTCTATGAAGATAGTGAAGCTCAGGTTAGAGTATGTAAGAGAGAGGGAGATTACATCCCAGTAAAAGTAGGTCTTAGACATGGATCCATGTCACCATGGTTTTTCAATATATTTTAGATTGGGTTGTACGAGTAGTGAATGTTCTTGTGTTGGCAAGAGGTGGGATTAAGAGATTAAGAATCTGACAAAAAGTGGGAGTTGTAGCAGGTATTTTTTTGCTGATGACACTGTGCTTTCGGGAGACTCTGAAGAGAAGTTGCAGAGGTTGGTGAACGAGTTTGGTAGCGTATGTAAAAGAAATTAAGAGTGTAGGAAAGCGCAACATAATAAGGATAAAAAAAATAGGTGCTGAAAGATTAGATATAAGATTAGAGTATGTATAGAGGAAGTGAATGTGAGTGGACTTGTCAGCAGATGGGTTTATAAAGGACGAGTTGAATCATAAAATTTATGAGGGGGAAAAGGTTGAGTGGAGCACTGAAGAGTCTTTGGAGAGTGTATTAAAGCATAGTGGTACCAATGTTCTTATATAGCTGTGAAGCCTGGGTAGTGAAAGTTGCAACATAAGACTGGAGATGTCATGTCTGAGGGCATTGTGCAGTGTGAATATAATGCAGAGAATCCATAGCTTGGGGAGTAGAAGGAAGTGTACAGTTTCTAAAAGTATTATTCAGAGGGCAGAGGAAGGTCTGGTGAGGCTGGTTCAGACATTTAGAGAGAATAGAACAAATTAGAATGACTTGGACTGCATATAAATCTGTAGTGGAAGGAAGGCGGGCCAGGAGTCGTCCTAGGAAAGGCTGGAGTTGGAGGGAGCAGGTGAAGGAGGTTTTGTGTGCGAAGGAGCTGGACTTCCAGCATGAGTAAATGAGCGTGTTAAATGGGACTGGAGACGAATGATTTTTATGACTTAACTTAATATGTAGAACTAGTATAGAATATAAAACACTTAAACATGAAATCAATCCAACCTGAAGCAAAGACTCGTAGCTGATATATATATATATATACACTTAAGTGAAAAAAAGGAAGGGGGCGGGGTGTCGTGCAGATGTTCTGGGCACATAGGTCTTAGTCGTGGTTTGGAACTCTGAGCCGTTGTTGATGTTTGGAGGAAGGGGGGGGGGTCATAGGTGGGCATGACTTGTGACACTTGAAGCAAGAAGGGTGACTCCAACATGAGTAGAGATCCTGAAGAACCGATGTACTGGAGTCCTCTGAAAACCAGAACCCTTCTGAAGCAGTTGAGTCGCCAGTCGTGAACCACAATGAAACTTTGGTGGAGTGATAACTGGAAAACAGCTGTAGGATGATGTGAAGCTGACTGTCAGCTACGAGTAGATGGGGACCAGTTTAGGTACAGATGCCAGAATAGTTCTCAGATTTTGTGTAAGATCTATGCTGCTCCTCTTATCTTGCGTGGGTGAGGGAAGAAGGGTTAATAATATGAAATACAAGCTGGCAAATTATTATGAGAATAGACTGAGGCAATGTCATAGGTAGGGGGCTGTGTCAGGGGTGTTCCATGTGGATAAAATTGAGGGATTGAAGGAATAGGTTAGGGGCATCCATGGAAAAATGAACACATAACCAGTATAATGTGATCCTTTATTGATAACGTTTCGCCCACACAGATCTATCTGGGTGAAAAATACGCGAGTATTTATAGGATGGAGTCAGGTGGAGAATGCTGGGTAGGTTGGATGTGATAAGGACCGGCACGGGACTGGCGGATGAGTGTTTAGTTATGTGGGATAACGATGAAATTGGTTGAGTTGTTGGATATGCAGATAAGTTCCATTCCAGGATTCTATAGTATTGAGGGTTGTATTCTCTGGCGATAAGTCATGCGTTTCTGTAGTTGATTAAATGGTTGTGTGAATATCGGTGTTGAACACAGGTATTCCTTCAATCGTCTGATCTGCCTGCATACTGGTTCCGTTGTGTCGGTATCTTATACAATTTATTTTCAAGGGCATCCATCATGAGCTGAGCGTTTTGATGTGGTGAGGGTCCAGACTCCTCAAAACAAAGGTCTTCTGTCTGTGTTTTGAGAAGCAGCAGGAGAAGAGCAACTAGAATCCCGAGCTTGAAGGTACATTGCAAAGTGGCAGGTTATACACACTACGGAGGCGATGGGTTTTTTGTGGTTAGGTAGTATGAGGGTTTTTGTGGTGGAAAAGGTGTGGGGGAAGAGGATGTGGTGGAAATATGAGGGAATACTGTGGGAATACCATGCAGCCTAGGTCAGAGTGGCAGGAAGGCATTGGGTGAGGGGGTGATGGAGGAGGGAGAAATTTGGAGTGCCTTGATGAGGATGGATGGGATTCCGGGGAATTTTATAAGAACATAAGAATGTAGGAACACTGCAGAAGGCCTACTGGCCCATACGAGGCAGGTCCTTGTCAAAACGACATCTACCTAAAGCTACTCAAGAAATAACTCCCGTACCCCATGACACCAATCAAACCCAGCCCCTTATGTATAACAATGGAACGTTTTTGCCTGGGTTTTTGGTGCGATTGCTGAATGCAATGAAAGATGGGGGTAGGCTGGGGTCGGTGCGGCCAACGACAGTTGTAGTTTTGGTTCCGAAGGGGAAGAGGCAAAGGAGTCTTGGGGATTATATGGCGATTTCTCTGTTGTGTGCTGACTACAAATTGTTTGCTAAGGTGTTAGGAAAGCATAGCAAGTGCGTCGGGGATTGTGTTGTCTCATCAGGAGAGAATGACTTTCCAGGTAGGTCAGTACTTTATTGATGTTTTTGTGTGAGACATGAGTAGGTGGGGGAGAAAGGGAGCTTTATTGGCCCTAGACTGGAGGGGGACGTATGATTCTGTTGAAAGAGATGCCATGAGAAGAATTTTCCTCAGCCAGGGGTTTGAGGAGGAATTAATGGGGTGGGTTGACACGTTGTACCGGGGGACTAAGGCGAGGGTCCAGAGTAATGGTAGATTGGACAGGGTTGTGGACATGGCAAGGGGCCTCAAGCCCATTGCCATGTCCACAACGTGTACAAGACCACTTTTGTAGGTTGGCGGGGGAAAAGGTTTTTGGTGGCATCGTGGGTGGGGGAGATAGGGTTTACCCGGAGATTTTTGGTTATGTGGATGGCACCACATTATTAGTTAACGAATATTCGAAGCTGGACGTGCTGAGTGGGTTAGTCAATATGTATGGGAGGGCGCCGGGTATGGCAGTATACGTGGGTAAATGAAAGGTAATGGGGTTGGGTGAGTGGGAGGGCCATGAGGTGTGGGGTTGCTCTGTAGTGATAAATGTATTGTTCTTTAAAGATTTGTGGGATAGTTTATGCGGGCGATAGGGATAGGGAAAGGGAGGTTAATTCAGAGAGAGTAGTGAATAGTGCAGTGAATAGATTGCAGGGGAGGAGACTGTATCATTTATCATTGGTGCAGACGGCTATCGTGATCAATGTCCTCCTGTATAGTAAAGTGTGGTACGTCGCTACTGTTTACCCACTCACTAGGGAGGTGATAGGTCGAATTCAAGTGAGGGTGTTTCGATGCTTATAGACGTCAAGGCACGAATGGCTGAGGAGGGAAGTGGTTATGTTGCCAGTGAGAGAAGGGGGACTGGAGTTGTTTGATCTATGTAAGCCGGTGATGTGCGTATATGTTAAAAGGGTAATGATGCGAGCCACAGCTTTCAATGGGAAGTGCCAAAGGAAGGTGTGTGAGGTGCTTAGGAAGACTATTCATGGTAGCACTTTTCATGATTGTGAGCACTTTTTGAGAGTGATGATGGCGGAAAGGAAGGCAGAACGGATCATAGTGAAGGTGCTATATAGGGCTTTATTGGGACACACATAGGGGAGGTATTTGGAGGAGGTTTAAGAGTTTGAGGGTCCAACCTAGGTAATGTGAGGTGATGTTCAAGTTTTTCCATGGAATCTTGCTGTCGGGTGTGGTGTTATGGAATTGAAGGATGGTGGAAGCTGTAGTCTGTAGATTCTGTGGGGAGGTGGAGACGGCTTTTCATGTTGTGTATTTTTGCGAACGCCTGGAGGGGATATGGGGATGGTTTGCTCTTGTTTTAATTTTGGTGGTGGTGAGGGGGGGAGAGAGAAGGATGTTCGTTCTTAGAGCACTCAGGTTGGACGTGGGTGGGGTGTTGGAGATAGTGGTGAGGGTGGCTGCATATGTGGTTGTGGATTGTTTTTATCATGTGGGTCTATAAGGGGGAAGATGATTTGGAAATACAGTGTCGTATACTAGTGGCGAAGATTAATAGAACTAAGTGTAGAAATATGGTCATGTATGGGAGTAAGTGGGGTCAAGTTATCCGGGTGTTATTGGGACATCAGAATAGGGGGTCCTTTGGCACTGTGACCCAGGGGAGCCCATTCCTAGGGGTATGGACTCCAGAGGAGGTTGCAGGGAAATGGAGGAGGGGTTGGTGGGGTTGGGGTCTTTGGGAGGTGGTGTGTGAGAAGTTCGTCTTTCGGATTGGTTAAAATTATGGTGAGGTGAGGGTTGTGGTAGGTTCAGGGAGGGAGGTTGAAGGAGTAGGATGCTATTAGAGGTTAGAGCTTTAGTGATGGTGCGGTGTAACTATGGTTTAAAGGGTGTGATGTAATAGTGTTATTGGACGGATGTTCTTCCAGCGTGTGGATGGGTGTGATGACATAATCTTCGTAAGAACGGCAGGTGGTAGGATGCTGTACCAATTGGAGAGGATGCAATGTACTATTTGATTAATTAATATTATGTATTGGAATGGGTATGTATTAGAGTGCAGTGAGGAAATAAGTTATGAGAGTGACATGTGTAATGCTAGACTGGTATTAATGTCTCACTGAACTGTGTCTTGCAACATTACTTATGTATTCATGTATAGCTGTATGTGCACTCTATTCTATGTAACATTCGGCTGACAAGTACTGTTGTTGTGGGTACGGTATGTGCTGCTAGGTAGGTCACTCCGAATTGGTATGGAGTGGTAACCACACCGTGGTTGCAAGCAGTAATACTGTGTAGAAGGCTGGTTGGTATTTGTAACATGTGTTTCCAATAAACGATTATTTGTACCAGTATAGTGGTAGGAGGTGGGGCGCACGAGTGGAACCTTTGTAGCATGCGTTAACATGTAGTTACGCTTGTAGCAATGGTACATCATGGCTGAGAAGGCATACCTGGAGATGGTTTCGGGATTCAACACCCCCGCGGATCGATCTGAGACCAAGCCTTGTGGTGGATCAGGGTCTGATCAGCCAGACTGTTACTGCTGGCCGCACGCAAACTGACGTACGAACCATAGCTCGGTTGGTTAGGTACTGTCCAGTGCCTTCTTGAAGACAGCCAGGGGTCTATTGGTAATCCCCCTTATGTATGCTGGGAGGCAGTTGAACATTCTTGGGCCCCAGACACATGTTGTGTTGTCTCTCAGTGTACTCGTGGCGCCCCTGCTTTTCATGTGGGGAATGTTGCATCTTCTGCCGAGTCTTTTGTTTTCATAGGGAGTGATTCTCGTGTGTAAGTTTGGTGCTAATCCCTGAGACTGTGGACACCTTTGCTTCAAACCCCTTGCCATGTCCATAACCCTGCCCAATCTACCATTAATCTGAACCATCGCTATAGCCCCCCCCCCGGTACAACGTGTCAACCCACCCCACTAATTCCTTACCAAACCTCTGGCTGAGGAAATTTTTTCTCATAACATCCCTGTCAACAGAATCATACGTCCCCCTCCAGTCTAGGGCCAATAAAGCTCCCTTTCTCCCCCTCCTACTCATGTCTCACATAAAAATATCAATAATGTTATGTCCAGAAAGCAATGACCTACCTGGAAAGCTATACTGTCCTGATGAGACACAATCCCCGATGCACTTACTATGCTTTCCCAACACCTTAGCACACAATTTGTAGTCAGCACACAACAGAGAAATCGCCCTATAATCCCCAAGACTACTCTGCCCCTTTCCCTTCGGAACCAACACTACCACTGCCGTTGCCCGCACCGACTCCTGCCTATCCCCGTCTTTCATTACATTCAACAATCGCACCTAAAACCCAGACAAAATGTTTCATTGTTATACATAAAATTCCCCGGAGTCCCATCCATCCTCGGGGATTTATCCTTCATCATCCTCATCAAGGCACTTCAAATTTCTCCCTCCTCAGTCACCCCCCCTCCCCCAACGCCTTCCTGCCACTCTGCCCTAGGTTGCACATTATTCTCACAGTATTCCCTTACATATTTCCACCACATAACCTTCACCTACACCTTTTACACCCCAAAAGCCCTCATACCACCTATCTTCAAAAACACCCATCGACTCCGTAGTGTGTATAACCTGCCCTTCCATTAAGCCCCTGACTTTACACTGTACCTCCAAGCTCGGTTTTGTAGTTACTCTCTCCTGCTGCTCCTCAAAACAGAGACTGAAGGCCTGTGTTTTGAGAAGTCTGGACCCTCCCCACATCAAAACGCTCATTATGGATTCCTCTGAAAATAAATTGTATAAAATACCGACACAATGGAACCAGTACACAGGCAGATCAGACGATTTAAGGAATGCCTGTGTTCAACACCGAAATTCGCACAACCATTTGATGAACTACAGAAATGCAAGACTTATCGCCAGAGAAGACAACACTCAATAACTAAATATTCACCCGCCTGTCCCGTGCCGGTCCTTATCACATCCAACCTACCCAGGATTCTCCACCTGACTCCATCTTATAAATACTCACGTACTTTCACCCAGATAGATCTGTGTGAGCGAAACGTTATCAATAAAGGATCACATTATACTGGTTATGTGTTTAGTTTTTCCATGGATGCCCCTAACCTATTCCTTCAATCCCTCAATATTATCCACAGGGAACACCCCTGTAACAGCCCCCAACCTATGACATTGCCTCAGTCTATTCTCATAATTTGCCAGCGTGTATTTCATATTATTAACCCTTCTTCCCTCACCCACGCAAGATAAGAGGAGCAGCATAGATCTTACACAAAATCTGAGAACTATTCTGGCATCTGTACCTAAACTGGTCCCCATCTACTCGTAGCTGACAGTCAGCTTCACATCATCCTACAGCTGTTCTCCAGTTATCACCCCACCAAAGTTTCATTGTGGTTCACGACTGGCGACTCAACTGCTTCAGAAGGGTTCTGGTTTTCAGAGGACTCCAGTACATCGGTTCTTCAGGATCTCTACTCATGTTGGAGTCACCCTTCTTGCTTCAAGTGTCACAAGTCATGCCCACCTATAACCCCCCCCCCCTTCCTCCAAACATCAACAACGGCTCAGAGTTCCAAACCGCGACTAAGACCTATGTGCCCAGAACATCTGCACGACATCCCACCTCCTTCCTTTTTTTCACTTATTAACTGTATATATATCTCAGCTACGAGTCTTTGCTTCACGTCATATTGATTTCATGTTCAAGTGTTTTATTTTCTATACTAGTTCTACATATCAATAAAATTGTATATCTTATTATGTTATCATTGATTTCTCTAGCTTATCATTTCCGTAACGAGGAATCGGCCTTATCATATATTTTGAGAGTCTGATATGGCTGTGAAATCTTTATGTTTGAATATAATAACTCATTTTCTTTTTTATATGTCTTAATTAAGGGGAACCATGATATTAAATTCAAAATATGTATACAAAAAACCATGAAATAACTGGTCTTATATACAGTATTATTCTTCGTATCATAGTTAAACTTTCTGTAATCTCATCCATGTTTTTGAGAACTTTGCATATTGGAAGACCAGAGTTCATAGATGAAGAAATCTTGAAAATTCATGGAATAGCTAATGATCTAAAATACCCTAAACACTTAAATGATCAATGTTTTAAAATTGCCAGGAATACTTTTATTTTTGTTTGTCAACACATCGGCCGTTTCCCACCCAGGCAAGGTGACCCGAAAAGAAGATACACTTTTATCATTCAATCACTGTCTTGCCAGAGGCATGCTTAGATTAGTTAAAAAAATGAAACATATCTTCACTCCTCCTTCAGAGCAGAGGCACTGTACTTCCCACCTTCAGGACTTTATACGGCTAATCAGTTTCCATGAGTCCCTTCATACTTCGATCACTCCAACAGCACGGTAAGTCGTAAAAATCATTTGTCTCCACTCCTATTTAACACGCTCACCTACTCATGCAGGAAGTCCAAATCTTTCGCACACAAAACCTCCTGTACCTCCTCCCTCCAACCTTTCCTAGATTTATATGGAATCCAAGTCATTCTGTTCTGCTTTGTCATCTCTGTCTGAACCACCTCAACAGACCTTCCTCTGCCCTCTGGATAATACCTTTAGAAACCCTGCACTTCCTTCTACTCCCCAAGCTATGGAGTCTCTGCATTATATTCGCACCGAACATTACCCTCAGATACGACATCACCAGTCTTCTGTCACTACCCAGGCTTCACACCTATATAAGGTCATTGGTACCACTACACTCTCATACATTCCCCTCTTTGCTTCCTTAGATAACGTTCTTTGTCTCCACAGATTCTTCAGTGCTCCACTCAACCTTTTTCCTTCAGAATATTTCTATGATTCACCTCGTCCTTCATAGACCCATCTGCTGGCAAGTCCACTCACAAATATCTGAACACATTCACTTCCTCTATACTTCCTCTAATCTTATATCTAATCTTTCAGTAATTTTTTTTATCTTTAACAAGTTGCTCTTTCCTAGACTCTTAATTTCTTTTACATACGCTACCAAACTCGTTCACCAACCTTTGCAACTTCTCTTCAGATTCTCCCAAAAGCACAGTGTCATCAGCAAAAAAATACCTGCTACAACTCCCACTTTTTGTCAGATTCTTAATCTCTTAATCCCACCTCTTGCCAACACAAGAACATTCACTACTCGTACAACCCAATCTAAAATATATTGAAAAACCATGGTGACATGGATCCATGTCTAAGACCTACTTTTAATGGGATGTAATCTCCCTCTCTCTTACGTACTCTAACCTGAGCTTCACTATCTTCATAGAAACTCTTAACCTACAGCCTATTTTATACATTTGTAACATCTGCCATATTGCCCCCATATCTACCTTATATGCCTATTTATTACAACCTAGGCTTTCAAATGGCCTGTTAACCCAGGTGTAATGGGAGCAAATAAACACAGTAGAAAAAGTTTAGACTTATATTATCCTTCACCAATTATAACAGCAATATGTACACTATGTACAGTGATAAATATAGTGCACTCCACGGTAAGCAAGGCAGAAATAGAAGCCACAAGATAGCAGACCGTGCTTCAACCAGCTCTAGAGTGGGAATGACAAGGGCAGACAGGAGAGCGGTATCCACATAACCTCTGCGATTGTCAATCCCACCTTCTTATTGGCTAGAACCTGGTCACTAGTTGAACGATGGGGCCCCATCATCAACTCTTAGCAACCTGGTTCGCTGGTTGGGGGAGATAGCCTGTAAATGAGGGTGTGTCCATGCGCCGAATAAAGGTTACGTACTCTTTGCATGCCACACCCCCACCCCCGAGAAGGCTCAGGATTAGGCTGCCACCTCCCAGTGGTAACCGTGCCGCCATGGCACAAAATAATGGGACCGCCTATCCTCTCCACCATCCAACTCTTAGATAGAGCTCAGCTTTCCTAGTGCCTGAAAGCCAAACCCTAAACTCAGAGTGAGACAGCAGTCAGATAAGCCAACATAGGTCCAAGATACAAGCGGACGGTAGCCCGTATCCCCTCACTAAAAAAAACCCCCACATCAGGGGATAAAAAAAAGAGCTTGAAAGGGGTTACCACAAATACATCCTAACCTAAATAAAATAATAAACTAGACTCTTGACAAAGAGTCTGCCAACACATTTTCTTTGCCGGCAATGTAACGAATTTTGAAGTTATAGGGCTGCAGCCTGAGCGTCCAACGCATAAGCCTTGTGTTGTGATTCTTCATGGCTTGGAGATAGACTAACGGGTTGTGATCACTGTAGACTGTGACCACCTGCGATGTCTGGCCCACATAAACATCGAAATGCTCCAAAGCCATTACCAGCGCGAGGGCTTCTTTTTCAATGGTAGAGTAAGCTCTCTGATGTGGCTGGAACTTAGCTGAAAAGTATGCTACAGGCTGCAACTCCTTGTTCCCGATTTGTAATAGTACCGCCCCAACCCCAGACTCACAAGCATCAACCTGTAATGAAAAAGGTTTGGAGAAGTCTGGAGACAGGAGAATGGGTGCAGAGCACAATAATCTTTTTGCTTTATTAAAAGCAGTGTTACAATCTGACGTCCAATTAAAGGGAACTTTATGACTGGTAAGAGAGGTAAGAGGGGCTACAATATCTGAGAAATTCTTACAGAATCTTCTGTAAAATCCTATCATGCCTAGGAAACGTTGAAGAGATTTCCTATCATGAGGAACTGGATAATCTTTAATCGAAAGAACTTTAGCAAGTTTAGGTGCAACATTACCACTACCTACTTCATGGCCTAGAAAAGTGATAGTGGCCTGGCCAAAGGAAGATTTAGACAAATTAACTGTTAATTGGGAATTCTTAAAGGTCTCAAACAGAGCTTTAAGTCTAAGTAGGTGTTGATCCCAAGTATCAGACACCACAACAATATCATCTAGGTATGCTGCCGTGCCTTCAAGTCCTTTAATAGCCTGATGGATGAGTTTCTGGAATGAAGAGGGGGAATTTTTCATTCCGAGGGGGTAACTGTATACTGATAATGACCTCCTGGAATTACGAAGGCAGAGATTTCCTTCGCCTTATCTGTCAAAGGAAACCTGATAGTAACCTTTAAGGAGATCTAATTTGGACACAAAAGTAGCCTTACCCACAAAGTCAATTACGTCATCCAGACGAGGAAGAGGGTAAGCATCTGTAATTGTGACCTCGTTCACTTTACGGTAGTCTGTGCACATACGAAACCCTCCATCAGCCTTCTTTACTAGGATGCACGGTGAAGCCCATGGACTAGATGACTCCTCCACTAAACCATGTTCTAACAAGAAGTCTACTTCCTGCTGAAGTAACCTTTGCTTTTCAGGATTAGCTCTGTAGGGGGAGAGTTTAATTGGTTTAGATTTTCCCACATCTACATCATGGTAACCTAACGTACATTTTTTCGGCACATCCGAAAAAATATTAGGATATGACTGTAGAAGCTCAGTTAAATTTGTTGCTTGTATTTCAGATAATCCATCCATTAACGGGCTAGGATCCTTGAGGAGGACAGAATTTGAAAGTTTAGTATTAATTTCAGAGATAGAGTGCAAAGAGTCAGAGTCGTCCTCAGAGGTAGAGGACAGAGTCATTACTGGGACTTTATCTGGTGTATGAAAGGCCTTGATTTGATTAATGTGGTAAGTTTTTGTTTTTGAGGTCTTATCAATGGGAGCTACCACATAATTTAAATCAGATAATCTACTTACAATCTGCATAGGTCCCGTATATCTAGCTTTCAAGGTGTGGCCAGGTATAGGTTCCTGCACCAACACCTTGTCTCCTGGATGGAAGGAGCGGAATTGTGCACTTTTGTCATACCTCTGTTTCATCTTACTTTGAGCTATTTTTAGGTTAGCCGTGGCTAACTCACGTGCCACCTGCAACCTTGAAGACGGGTTGTAGAGTGCTGAGCTTACGTCTTCTCCCATCCATCCTTCTTTGAGCACCCGAAGAGGACCTCGTACATTGTGCCCAAAGATCAGCTCAAACGGACTATACCCTGTAGACTCTTGCACCGTCTCTCGTACTGAGAACAGCAACAATGGTAGAGATTCATCCCAATCTGTCGGAAAGTGCATGCAAAAACTTCTCATCATTGTTTTTAATGTTTGGTGGAATCTTTCCAAGGCGCCTTGGGACTGAGGGTGATAGGCAGTGGATAAGTTGTGAATTATCCCTAACCTAGTTAATACTTCCCTAAATGCTTTGGCAGTGAAGTTAGTACCTTGATCACTTTGTATAGTTTTAGGAATGCCAAAACAAGAAATGAATTTTGTTAAAGCTTTGAGAATAGCTTTAGTATTGATACTACGCATTGGGATCGCTTCAGGATATCTGGTTACTTTATCCATAATTGTAAATAAATACTGATTTCCAGACTTTGACTTAGGTAGTGGACCTACACAATCTATAATTAAATCTGCAAAAGGTTCTCCATCAGCAGGTATGGGTTGGAGAGGTGCAGGTTTAATAGAATGTCCAGGTTTTCCAACTTGCTGACATTCTCGGCAACACCTAATATGATTCTTCACATCTTTCTTTAATGTTGGCCAATAAAATTCTTTTGTGATTCTATACAAGGTTTTTGTAATTCCTAAGTGACCTCTGATGACGTATTATGAGCTATATTTAATATCTGAGGTCTATACTTGGTTGGAACCACTAACCTGTCGTATAATTGCCGGCCCTCTGTCTCCTTACCAGTCTCAGTGCATACCAAATAATCATTTTTAACTTCATACTTGACTGGATGACCCAAAGAGGATTTACCCATGGCTGCCTCAAAAGCGAATTTTAAAGAAGGGTCCTTTCGTTGTTCCTCCCGGAAGGACAGTCCCTCGGGCATGGAAACAGAGACATCTGGGAATCCTGCAACCTGGGAATAGGAAGGCTTGATCGGGGTCTGTTCACTTGATTTACGAGACTCCGGCCGGTGTGTCTCATAAAACAACGTGGCTATTCCGAGATCGGAGTCGTCCAAGGATAGGTCAACATTCTCCCCAGACAACCCTTGGGATGTTGCCCGAGTTATGGCCAACACTGGAGAAGCATTAATCATTATAGGTTCAGGACACGAAGTAACAGTAGTAATGTTATTACCCAGTAATAACATGGCATTTTTCATGGGAAATCCTTTTGAGATACCTACAGTCAAGTACCCAGTGTAATATTTGCACTGTACATAAATTTTATGCAAAGGAACTGAATATATAGCTCCTCCGTAGGCTTCCAATAAAACGGAGGAATTCAAGGAAGTATTCTCTGAAAGGGGTAATATTCCTTCTCTGACAAGTGAGCAATATGCTCCAGTATCTCTAAAGGTATTTACTTTAGTTGGTTCTGAGTTTTCCTGAAGGGAAATAAGACTTTCGCAATAATAAGGGGCCATACCTTTTTCTACTTCTCTAGGGGACATGTTACTAGGGATATTAGAGATTTTCCCGATGGGTTGAGGTTTTTGGGGGCAGTTGGAACTGATATGACCTACTTTATTACACCTGAAGCAGACGACAGGCTTGCCCTTTACTCCCTGATGACGTTGCAAGTGGTGTCGTTCTGGCTGGTGCCTCTCTGGATATTGTTGTCGAGATGCTCCATAAGTAGTTTGCCTCTCCGCAGGGGGACCATATGTTGAGAAGCGTGGCTCACCAGGTGACTTGGTTGGATGTCGTAGACGCTCTCCCTCCGGCTGGCACTTCATTCTCCAATGTTGTCGATCTCTGCTCACGCCAGACTGTTGAAAAGAGAGACGGGACCGCTCGGACAAGGAGCGGTTCGTTTCGAAGGTATCAGCCAACCTGGCCGCCTCCAATGCAGTGGTTAAGTCACGATCCTGCAGAAAGACACGAACCTCTGGTCCCACAGACTCCAGCAGGTTATCAATCAGAATAAGCTGCACCAGCTCCTCAAAGTTAGAGACACCACTCGCTTTATACCAGCTGGTAAAAGCTTTGGTTTGCTGTCTCACAAAGTCCACCAGGGATTGACCAAGCTGCCGCCTGTTCAATTTGAAGGTCTTACGATATTTAGCTGGGATACATGTATATGCTCCCAACACTGTGGTCTTCACTACTTGATAATCAGAGAATTCAGCGTCAGTTAATACCGACGTAAATTCCTGTGCCTTACCCAATAATGCTGTATGAACCAACGCTGCCCAGTGCTGTTCCGGCCACCTCAAGGCTCGAGCCTGATTTTCGAAGCTTTCGAAAAATTGCTCTGGTTCGGCCTCATTGAAGCGGGGAACAAGCTGTACTGCTTTTTGTAAACTGAAATCGTTTACAGAATGCGAAAACTGCCTCCTTTCTCTTTCCCTATCAAATTCTTCCCTTGCGAATGCTCTCTGTTCCCTAGTTTGCTCAAGATTGATTTTTGCCAGCTGAAGTGCCAACGACGCTGATTCACCCTGAGACAACCCATGTGCACTATACTGACCATTTTGCTCCGTAGGTGTATCATCTTCCTCCTGCGAGAACATAGTAGTTTTTTCCCTAGCTCCCGTAAAGGGAGGAGTTTGATGTGCCATCTCTTCTTCAATAAGTATGTCAGCAATAAGTGAACGCAGTTGCGCAGCTGTAAGAGTGCGTTTATAGGGAATGCCAATGGAACGAGCAATTTGCCAACAACGCTGTAGAGACAATTTAGGTAGGTTATGCAAAGTATATGCCGACACCAGGCGTCTGACTCGTCTAGGTGGCATAAGTTATTCGCTATGCACAGTACGAATACCCCAACGTAACACGTTAATTTGCAGAACACGCTTAGCTATGCACAGTACGATTGCAGAATACGCATACAAGCAAAGCCGACTGCACACAAGATTGACCGTAGCGAAGCGAGCACACTGAACAAGCTAGTAGCGAGCTGTTGAACGATCACACAATAGCAAGGCTGATCATAAGCAACTGACACAATGTTCCTGCTACAAGCTTCACCCTAAGCTCAACCGTTTCTCTAAGTCCAGCTCTCGGACAGGCTACCCATATTACAACCTAGGCTTTCAAATGGCCTGTTAACCCAGGTGTAATGGGAGCAAATAAACACAGTAGAAAAAGTTTAGACTTATATTATCCTTCACCAATTATAACAGCAATATGTACACTATGTACAGTGATAAATATAGTGCACTCCACGGTAAGCAAGGCAGAAATAGAAGCCACAAGATAGCAGACCGTGCTTCAACCAGCTCTAGAGTGGGAATGACAAGGGCAGACAGGAGAGCGGTATCCACATAACCTCTGCGATTGTCAATCCCACCTTCTTATTGGCTAGAACCTGGTCACTAGTTGAACGATGGGGCCCCATCATCAACTCTTAGCAACCTGGTTCGCTGGTTGGGGGAGATAGCCTGTAAATGAGGGTGTGTCCATGCGCCGAATAAAGGTTACGTACTCTTTGCATGCCACACTATTCGAAATCCATAAATGCAGCGAAAACTTCTTTACCCTTTTCTAAACACTGTTCATCTATATTCCTCACTATAAACACTTAGGCTACACACCTCCTACCCTTCCTAAAGCATCTTTGTTCATGTACAATTCTGCTCTCCGTCTTAATCTCAACTGTTTCAGTAATAACTCAACCATCCACCCTACCATTTATAATCGACAGGCTTATTCCCCAAAAATTTTTACACTCTGGCTTTATACAAAATAACTATACATGCTCTCTCGCAATCCCTGGGTACCTTTCCCTCTAACCATTCCAAAATTATATCCCCACCTGCTTTTACCGTTTTTGTCTTTATTTCATCAATCCCAACTTTACTCTTTTATTCTACACACTGCCTCATGCACCTCCCCCACACTCACAAGTGGCACTTCCTCACTCCTATAGAATGTTATGCCTCCCTGCCCAATGCTCGAAATCACAGCCTCGCTATCTTTATCAACATTTAAGTTCCTCAAAATATTCCCTCCATCTTCCCCATACTTCCAATACTAAATCTAATAACTTTCCTCTCCTATTTTTAACTGTCAAATCCCAAGTCTTTCTTAACTTATTAATCTCACTCCAAAACTTTTTTAATCTCAACACAATTTGTTGGTAGTATCTCACCCACTTTATCACTTGTTCTCCTTTTACATTACTTTACCACTCTCTTAACCTCTTCTTTCCTCACTTTATACTCCTCTCTCCTTGTATAACTTCTTCATAAAAATGTCTCGTAAGCCAACTTTTTCTCTCTTGCTACTCTCTTTACTTCCACCAGTCGCTCTTCTTCCCTCCCGCACCCACTTTCCTGTAACCACAAACTTCTGCTGAACAATAACACTACATTCTTTAAATCTTTCCCATGCATCTTCAACCTTATTGCCTATACTCTCACTAGCCCATCTTCCTTTCAACAGTTATTTTATGTCTTGCCCTAATTGCTTTCTCCTTTTGTTTATAAACCTTCACTTCCCTCTTATTTGCTGATGCCATTCTCTTTGTTTCCCATCTACCTTTTACTCTCCGTAACTACAACTAAAAATGTGATATATCTGTGGCCCTCTCTATAACAAGACATCCTGAAGTCTACCCATCAACCTTTTATCTACCTATATATAGTGTAACAAATTACTGTCATTACGCCCTGTATCATGTCGTATACTTATTTTTTTTTCGTTAAATATGTATTACCTATTTCCAAACCACTTACTATACAAAGTTTAATTTAAGGCCCTTCACCAATTATAATTTACACCTGGCACCCCAAATATACCTACAACACCATCTATAACAGTGCCAGCCTCTTTTTAAAACTCAAAAATGAACAAAATATCATATTCAACCAAGAACATGTTGGTTCTTCCTTACTATGAAAACTATCTTGATATACTTTCTCTACTTAATAATTATAAAACGAAAGTTCTGTTTAAAAATCTTGATAAGGTAAAAATAACTTGATTAAAAATTCCTTAAAAAAATGCTATCTGCTGTCCGCAAGATTCCTTTTAAAAATGCAATAGTTTGCGGTCAAACTGCGTAAAACCTTGAAATAAGAGTACAACATAAATATAGCATTAAAATTAATTAAGAGTCTAATGCTCAGCTTGTATATATGAGAGTCTAACCATTCATATGATTTTCCAGAATCCGAGAAAGCTGTATCATATAGGTTTATGACTGAGAGAAATATTAATGAATAAATCTTCATGAAGAAGTTTTGATTTTAATATGAATATTGATTTTGTGTTATACAAATTAGATTCATTCACAAAAAGTAAAATCTGAGAAGAGTGTAAACTGTATTTGACAAGTCCTTTATCATCTCACCAGCAACATCATAAAGGGATTGGTGAGGTGTCGGATGCTGAGTGAGGTGTTATCTCGGAATGGTAATCCTTCAGTTGTTCTATTATTTTTGCAGTTCCTTAATATTGTGAAAAATCACGAAAGCTCTTGGAAGTTGTGATATCACCTGCTTACTGTGATCTTAGTGCAAATATATATACACACACAGAGAATGATCATAGTCAGCAGGATTCGAAAGCACACATGGAGGGTGATACAACTTCCCAAGTGATGCTCATACCACTCAGCTACCTATGGCACAAAGGAGCTAGGTAGTCTGGTTACAAGCCACGTTTCTTCTTAGCCCCCAGGTACACTAATACTCTGTTCTCACCATTCGAGCATTTTTTTTTATTAATGCATTAAGCAGAAACAAGCAGAGGTTGTTAGGTGAGACACATATGCAACAGTTAGGTATCTTTATTATGAAACGTTTCGCCTACACAGTAGGCTTCTTCAGTCAAGTACAGAAAAGTTGATAGAAGCAGAAGATACTTGAAGACGATGTAATCAGTCCATCACCCTTAAAGTTTTGAGGTGGTCAGTCCCTCAGTCTGGAGAAGAGCATTGATGGACTGATTACATCGTCTTCAAGTATCTTCTGCTTCTATCAACTTTTCTGTACTTGACTGAAGAAGCCTACTGTGTAGGCGAAACGTTTCATAATAAAGATACCTAACTGTTGCATATGTGTCTCACCTAACAACCTGTCGGTATTTTATACCATTTTAATGTTCAAGCAGAGGTACATACATAGGGAAGTTGAATGATAGCTTTAAGTCATTTGTGTTGGAATCAAGACAGAGGCTTGAAATCTTGCATAAATGAACAGGAAGTCTAGGCAGAGTTAATGGGAGAGGACGAACCAGCAAGACTGACCCTAGTATTCACCTTGAGTAGCACAGATATGAAGGACATCACAGATGAAAGGTTCCTCGGAGCCAGTGATCATGTGGTTCTGAGCTTCGAATACACAATAGAGTTACAAGTGGAGAGGAATGCAGGAAGTGCAGGACGAATGAACCAAAACTACAACAGAGGAGACTAGGCAGGCATGAGGAATTTCCTGCACGTGAGACAGAAAACTGACCCAGAAATCAGTAAATGAGATGATGGAATATGTGACGACAATTTACAAAGAGGAAGAGGTGAGGTTTGTATCCAAGGGCAACAGAAATAATGAGAAGGCCTGGACGAGTCCTTGGTTCGTCCAAAGGTTTAGTCAGGCCTTAACCAAGTGCGCTAGAGGATGGAAGACGTAGAAGACAAAGGACCCAGGAGAATAAGGAGAATAGTCGAAGAGCCAGAAATGAATATGCACAGGTAAGAAGGAAGGCCCAAAGACAATAGGAAAATGACATAACAGAAAAAGCCAAGTCAGACCAAAAGCTGTTGTACAGTTACATTAGAAGGAAAACAGTCAAGGAACAGGTAATCAGGCAGAGGAAGGAAGGAGGGTAGAGCACAAGAAGTGACCGAGAAGTATGCGAGGAGCTCAACACGATATTTAAAGAAGTGTTCACAAAGAAGACAGAAGGGACTCCAGAAAGAAGAAATGGTGGGGTGCACCATCAAGTGCTGGATACAGTACATGCAGCCGAGGAGGTGAAGAGGCTGCTAAGTGAATTTGATATCTCAAATGCGATGGGGATGGATAACATCTCTCCGTGGGTCTTGAGAGAGGGAGCAGAGGCACTCTGTGTACCAATAATAATTATCTTCAACTCTTCCATCGAGACAGGGCGACTGCGTGAGGTATGGAAGACAGCAAATATAGCACCCTGCTGGCACTGGCAAGACAGTGATGGAATGAACGATGGTGAAAGTTTTTCTTTTTCGGGCCACCCTGCCTTGGTGGGAATCGGCCAGTGTGTTAATAAAATAAAAATTAAAAAAAAAAAAATAAGGAAACAGACATGCAGCATTAAACTACAAACCAGTGTCATTGACATGTATAGTATGCAGAATCATGGAGAAAATTATCAGAAAAATAGTGGTTGAACACCTAGAAAGGAATGAGCTCAGTGACAACTAGCATAGATTCAGAGCCGTGAAATCCTGTTTCACAAACCAACTGGGGTTCTATGACAAGGCGACAACAGTAAGACGAGAGAGAGAGAGGGGTGGTTAGATTGCATTTTTTTGGGACTGTAAGAAGGCTTTTGACACAATTCCACACAAGAGATTAGTGCAAAAGTTGGAGGATCAGGCACTGTAATGGATCAGAGAATACCTGACGGCAGGCAACAACGAGTTAGGGTAATTGACGAATCGGCGCCTGTAATGAGTGGAGTTCCACAGGGGTCAGTTCTACGACCAGAGCTGTTTCTGGTATATGTGAATGCCAAGACGAAATGAATACTCAGCTATGTCCCTGTTTGCAGATGATGTAAAGCAAATGAGAATTCAATTGGAGGGGGATCAGGCAGGACTACAAAGGGATCTGGACAGGCTGTTGGCCTGGTCTAGCAACTGGCTCTTGGAGTTCAACCGCACCAAATGCAAGGTCATGAAGATCGGGGAAGGGCAAAGAAGACCGCAGTGTACAGTCTAGGAGGTCAAAGGGTACAAACCTCAAGGAAAAGAATCTTAGGGTGAGTATAACACCGAGCATATCTCCTGAGGCGCATATCAACCAGATAACTATTGCAGCATATGGGCGATTAGCAAACCTAAGAATTGCGTTCCGACATCTAAGTAAGGAATTGTTCAAGATTCAGTACACAATGTACGTCAGGCCCATGTTGGAGTATGCAGCACCAATTTGGAACCCACACCTGACCAAGCAAGTCAGGAAATTAGAGTAAGTAAAAATGTTTGCAACGAGACTAGTCGCAGACCTGACAACACTGAAGGACAGGAGGGACAGGGAAGACATGATAACGACATACAAAGTACTGAGAGGAATGGACAAGATGGACAGGGACATGATGTTCCAGAGATGGGACATAGCAACAAGGGGTCACAATTATAAGTTGAAGACTCAGACGAGTCACAAGGATGTTAGAAAGTATTTCTTCTGTCATAGAGTTGTCAGGAATAGTCTGGAAAGTGAGGTAATAAGCAGGATCCATACATAGCTTTAAGGAGAGGTACGACAAAGCTCTTGGAACAGAGAGAGGGTGGACCTAGTAGAGACCAGTGAAGAGGCGGGGTCAGGAGCTATGAATCGACCCTTGCAACCACAATTACGTGAGTACATACACAGTAAATGCAGTCCAAATTTTAAAGACAGACTGGCAACATTAAACTATAGACCATCTCACTGACATACATAGAGAAGATTATCAGGAGAAGAGTGGTAGAGCGCCTACAAAGAACAATACTTTGGGATCACAACTGGTAGAAAATAAACCAAATAATATTTAAGATCTTTAATACAAGAGTTACATAGGTGGAAATTATTTAAGTAAATATGGTTCATATAATTTAGGATATGGGCACCTATATTGTACATATAGTAGTATAGTGTTCAGAGCACATAACAGTACGACTCACAAGTACTGTTTGGTACACTGATATCAAGCAAAAGAATAATGCTAGTATATACAAGTGTATGTGATCAAAGTGTCGGTATGTCTCATCAAGGCTCGATCGATTCGACTTAGACTTAAACAGTGACTGACAACTTCTCGACCATCAAGACAATCAAACAGTTTGTTTGAACAATAAAAGGAACCACTCGCCAAGCAGCAATAATGCAGCAGGACAACGTCAAGAACAAGGATACAAAATAACGATCCTAACTGGGGACCATCAGCAAATTCTCCATTAAAGGCATAAAAGTCCCTTACCACTGAATCTAAATTCAATACAAACAAATCCTTGACTACGACGGTGAGTAGATACCACAACGAAGTAGGTCAGAAGCTTTAGCTTGGAACCAGGATTGAAAAGTGTCTCCTCGACACACATCCTTCGTAAACGTGAAAATTCAGTCTGAACAATGATCTGTGAACAGAGTTACACAGAGTTAAAAGAAGTATGTTTCGGCTCTGTAAGAAAAACATACTCTACCAAAAAGAGAGTCAAAATCACGAACAGACAGAGAGATGAGAGTTACGAGGGAGATGCTTCTCAAATGAGAACCAGCTAGAGAGATGCTTCTCAAGCAAGAAGCAGATCTAGAGAGAGAGAGAGATGCTTCTCAGAAGAAGAGCAGAGTTAGAGGGTGAGGTAGGCACTGCATCTCCAACATCAGGTGCAATCACCGGCAAGGAGAGGGTACAAGTTTCCGCCTGACACCAACGACTGAAACAAGCAATCTGGTAGTTAGCAAAGCAATTTGCAAGAGCAGACAGCCAATCACAACTCTCCAACAGCTAGCATAGTGAGGTGTAAATGCTACATCCTACCTTCATACATGAGTTAAATATAATTTAAATAATAAAAAAAGCAAGATAATTCTTTCTAGCTATTAATGAAAAAAACTTCAATGTAAAATTATATGAAAAGGTAATATATACATAGAGTATACATAGAGTATACATAACATACATTGTGCCCCTTTCAGAGGGCACAACAGACAGGAGAGAAAGGGATGAGTAAAATGGATTTTCATGGACTGTAGCAAGGCTTTCGACACAGTACCAAACAAGAGACTGGTACAAAAGCTAGAGGAGCAGGAAGGAATAGCAGGAAAAGCACGGTAATTGATCAAGAAATAGCTGACAGGAAGGAAACAATGAGTGATGGTAGGTGATGAGGTGTAGGAGTGGGCACATGTGTCGAGTGGGGTTCCACAGGTGCCAGTGCTAGGGCCGGTGCTCTTTCTTGAATTTCTGAATGACATGATGGAAGAGATAGATTCAGAGGTGTCTGTTCCCAGATGTGAAACTAATAAGAATACAAGCAGGCGAGGCTGAGGAAAGACTACAAAGGAATCTGGACAGGCTGCAATCCTTGTCCAACAGATGGCTCTTGGTGTTCAGCCCCACCAAGTGAAAAGTCATGAAGATTGGGGAGGGACAAAGAAGACCGTAGATGGAGTACAGCCTCAGGGGTCAAAGACTGCAAGCCTCCCTCTGGGAAAAGGATCTTTGGGTATCATATTGAGCACATCCTCTGAAACACACACTAAGCCCATATTAAAATATGCAACACCAGTATCATCAAGCACGTCAAAACTTTAAAGAACGCGAAGAAGTTTGCAACAAAACTAGTCTGAGAGGAAAGTGACATGTCCTGTGAGGAAAGGTTAACGGAAATCAACCTTTTAACACTGGAGATTAAAAAGGATAGAGAAGACATGATATCGACATATAAAATACTGAGAGAAACTGACAAGGTGAACAGGGACATAATGCTTTAGAGACGAGATAACGAACAAGATGACACAACTGGGAGCCGAAAACTCAAATGAGTCGAAAGGATGTTAGGAAGTATTTCTTCAGCCTAAGAATTATCATGTAATGGAACAGTCTGGAGAGTGAAGTAGATGCAAGATTTATACATAGCTTAAAGAGATACGATAATGTTCTTGGAACTTTATCGTATCTCCTCGTCGCGACCTGCTAAGAGGTGGGACCAGCAGCTGCGACTCAACCCCTCCAACTACATATGAGTATATATAGGTGAGTGTACACATGTAACACAAAACAAACTCAAATGTATAACAAAAACAAAACTGCAAAACATGCACGCGACAAAAACGAAAAACAGACATACAAAACACACACTCACGAAACACAAAAAAATACATATAATACATACACACACAAAATATATGTACACAAAACACATTCACAAAACATACACAAATATATGCAAAACACATATGCACACACAAAACACAAAAGCAAAACACACACACACACACACACCTCCCCCATACACCCCATACACACGTATACACACATACACACATATACTAGGACAAAATGGTAACTAGGCGAATACACACATACACACACACACACACACACACACACACACACACACACACACACACACGCAGACGTGGGTACACAAGGCGTGCAGTAAATGCTAGCAGTAATCAGTGGTAGTGACAACGTCAGTGAACAATACTACGAGTGATAACTAAAGTTATTACTTAAAAAAAGTCGAGAGGAAGCCTGAAATCATCAATATTTCAAAGCGCCAAACCGTTGTGGGTCTACTAGGCGCTGTTGCCACACAGATTCAAACATACAAAGATCAAAGTGAGTGTGGAAGTGGGTGTTCAAGAATTACCAGCGTTTGGCTAACAAGTGAAATGTGGGGCACCATACAGTGAGAGTGAAAAAGATAATAAGCAAAACGAGAAAGGAAAAATAAAATATATAGCAAGAGAAGGTGGCAGCAGTAGGCTGCTGAAGCAGTGATGTCACGACAAGTTGCGTCCCATTATGCATATAAAGTGAAGTGTATATAATGTGAAGTGTATACTATCATAAGTGATAAGTGAAATTGTGTGAGGAACGCGGGATTTATGAGCATATATGGTTATAAACATCACGGGTGAAGGATCTCCAAAATAGGGATTTAAGGCCTACGTACGACGACTTCGTCATCAGCATCTGGCAACTTGTCACCGCACCATTGCCAGTGCAAAGTATCACTCACCTATTTGTGGTTTGCATGTTGCAGGCTTGACTTCTAGCCTTGCATCACTGTTTGATACTGGTCACTCACTCCTGCAAGCTATTACCAGAATTAGAGTAGAAATAGCATAGATAAAGTAAGGTAGTGTTGACGAGTGTGAGGAGGACAGCAGTCTAGCGAGGGGTAACGTAGGGGTAAGGTAGTATTACTACCAGTATTTATTAGCAGTAAGAATACTTAGGACGCTAGGAAGTCCTCTCTCAATGTGAACATGGAATAGGATAATAACCAGCAATAATTGATACTTAAATCCAGCAAAGGCAATAAGTGGAGAGAGTAGCATTACTAGGAAAGACAGCTGGGACTAAATTTTGAGCCTACACGAAAGAGAGGTACAACGGATCTTTAAACCACACTACCTACCCCCCCTAACCATCCCTCCCTCACACACACACACACACACACACACACACCACAAGGGCAGACACTCATAGAAGCTTTAGACCCTAGAAGCAATTTCCGCTTTTTATAACCCAGAATTACTGTTATGTATTAACAGTATTTCCCCCTCATACCTCTCCCATACACATGAACACACACATATACACACACACAAACACCTGTACACACGCACACACATGCACATATACACACACGCACACACACACACACACACACACACTATGGTGCGGGTCAAGTCCCAGGAGGGTGGGGGTCAGGTCACAAGAAGTTGTGGTCAGTCAAGGACCACTGAGACTCCACATTACACCGCACAAGTCACCTACCTTTCCGACACATAATAAACCCACACATAATTCCACACATAATTACACATACACACACACACACACACACACACACACACACACACACACACACACACACACACACTCACACATACACACAGGGACAGCGAGCGCGCGAGTCACGCCTTCCATGCTCCGGGAATATAAGTGTTTTTGAGGGCTACCCCAGTGTTCTGCAAGGGTTGCAAAGCGTGTCAGGGTAGTGAACAATCCTTGAAGTGTTTTTTAATCTGCCTGAGCCACATAAGCGTGGGGAGAGCCACAATTTTGTAAGTGATCTAGAAAATAAAAACGTGGTGGCGCAGAGTGGGCAGGTTAGTGTGGGTGGTAAGGCGACGTTGTCAAGTGTCACCCAAGAAAGAGAATAAAGTGAAACAATCGTGTGACCAGTGAGAGAAATACAGTGAATAGGGTACATTATTAACGAGAAGAAATTGAGGTGGATCTACGCCAGGACGTCACATCGAGCTGGACAATCTACAGGCTGCTACACCTGCACTGCAAGTACTGTATCCACCTATGAGTGGTTGTTTGGTTGTGGGGTTCCAGGTTCCAATTAACCGCCAAGCTGAATGTGAATGGTCTAACTCTCATAGCACGATAAAGAATGGGAACTCAAGTATTCAATAAGGAATAGCAATTGGTAATCCATTGAACAAGGCGAGTAACTTACTGTAAGCTATGTGGCAGGTCAAACATTGGCAACATTGTAAGAAGGTGAGGTCAAGTCCCAGGAGGGTGGGGGTCAGGTCACAAGAGGTTGTGGACACAAGCGACCACTGAGAATCCACATTACATTCCAAGCACAAGCCACCTACTTTTCAGACACATAATAAACCCACACATAATTCGACACATAATTACACACATGCGTGCACACACACACACACACACACACACCATCTATCCCCCTAACCATCCCTCCCTCACAAACACACACACACACATGTGCGCACATACATATATGCACACACACAAACACACACACACACACACATACACACACACACACACACACACACTAAGTACGTGCCGGTCAAGTCCCAGGAGGTTGGGGGTCAGGTCACAAGAAGTTGTGGGCAGCCAAGGACCACTGAGACTCTACATTACAGCACAAACCCCCTACCTTTCAGTACATAAACCCACACATAATTCCTCACAAAATTACACACACACACACACACACACACACACACACACACACACACATGGTGGGTGCAGACGTGGGTGCACAAGGCTCCGAGAACCTTCGTGTTTTTGAGGCGTGCAATAACCGCTAGCAGTAATCAGTGGTAGTGACAAAGTCAGTGAACAAACCTACAAGTGATAACTATAGTTATTAGTTGAAAAAATTCGAGAGGAAACCTGAATTCAGTATTTTTTTTAAAAGTGCCAAACCGTTGTGCATCTACTAGGCACTGTTGCCACACAGATACAAACCTAAAAAGATCAAAGTGAGTGTGGAAACGGGTGACCAAGAATTACCAGCGTTTGGTTAACAAGTGAAATGTGGGGCACCGTAATGTGAGACTGAAAAAGTTAATAAGCAAAAGGAGAAAGAAAAAATAAAATATACAACAAGGGAAGGTGGCAGTAGGCCTGCTGAAGCAGTGACGTCTCAACAGTTTGTATGCCATTATACATATAAAGTGTAACACCGAATGTGAAGTGTATTCTGTAATAAGTGAAAAGTGAAATCACTTGAGGAACGCAGGATGCATGAGCATATGTGGTTATAAACATCACGGGTGAAGGAGTTACAAAATAGTGATAGAAGGTCTATGTACGACGACTGTCATCAGCTTCTGGCAACTTGTCATCACACCGCTGTCAGCACAAGTATTAACCTGTTGAGGTTGCATTTTGCAAGGTTGAGTTCTGGTCCTGCATCACTGTTAGATACTGGTTGCTCACTCCTGCAAGCCATTACCAGAATTAGAGTAGAAATAGCATAGACGAGAGTGCAAGGAGTAAAGCGGTAGTGAGGGATAACGTCAGACACTTAAGGTGAGACAAGCTAAATTTTACAACCTAGCTACTTTCTGAGTTTTAGAAGTAGAATCGATAAGTGTTACAAGTATTGGTAAGCTTAGAATTACTGGTATCTACCGGTATTTATTAGCATTATGAATACTTAGAAGTGGGGGCACACACACACACACACACACACACACACACACACACAGGAACAAGCACTTGTAAGCTGTAGTACACACGCAAACACACACATACACAGGATTTCAAAACCGTTCTGTGAACTGACCATCTGCACCTCGCTCCTCTCTCTCTCTCTCCCTCTCTTCCTATCCTAGGTAGAGACCTATCTCTCTCTATCTATCTTACTCTTTACCTATATCTGTCTCTCTACCTACACTCTCTACCTATCCCCTCTCTCTCTCTTCCCTCTCCCATTTTCTCCCCTCTAACATCTCTTCCCTCTAACACCTCCCCCCTCTAACATCTCTCCCCCTCTAACATCTCTCCCCTCCCATTATCTCTTTCCCCTCTCCCCCCTTTTTCCCATCTCTCTCCCCCTCCCCCCTCTCTCTCCCCCTAGCCTCTCTCTCCCCTCTCGCTTTTCCATCTCCCCCTTTTTTTTTTTTTTTTTTTTTTTTTTTTTTTTTTTTACAGGGTTTGACAAGGTTAAGGATCCCTAGCTTTATTGACAGCTATTTACAGGTTAAGGATTCCTAACTTTATTGGCAAGCTAAGAGCTGTTACCTACATCAGCTCATTTGAAAGCATTTTTATTGTTATGAGACATACAAGTAGGGAACAGGATGAAGTTGGAGCCATCTGTGGGCCAGCATTTTCATTTGATCCCCCTCTCTTTGTCTTGTCTCTCTATCTCTCTCTCTCCCTCCCTCTCTCCCTCCCTCCCTCTCTCCCTCTCTCTCACTCTCTCTTCCCCTTTTTCCTTCTCACTATCCTCCTCTCTCTTTCTACCTTCCCTTCTCTCTCTCTCTCTCTCTCCATCTCTTCCACATTTTTCCCTTCTCACTCTCCCCCTCTCCTTCCCTTCCCTTCTCTCTCTTTCCCCCTCTCACACTCTCTCTCCCCCTTTCTCTTCTCACTCTTCCCCTCTCTCTCTCCTTCTACCTTTCCCTTCTCTCTTCTCTCACAAAAGAAAAATGGTGGGGACTCGCAGGAACCAAGGATCAGATGAGAATGCTTCTGGTAGGGAGGAGTGGATGGAGGAGCAGTGGAAAAGGATGGAACAAGAGTGGGAGAGAAAATTAGGAGAGCTTTCTGAAAAAATGGAGAAAGAGCTCTCTGTGAAATTGGAAAAGAGGTTGGAGAAGGAGACAAAGAATTGGGAGGCACAAGTCGAAACTGCGGTAGCCGAGATAAGGGTCCTAGAAGTTGAGATAAATAGGCTGAAGCGAGTTACAGAGGCAGTGACCAGAGAAGACACAGCACATGAAGCTGTGAGGCCGAACAGGAAGGAATTATGAATTATGCTAAGGTCATATCAGCCTGCCAAGGAGGGCCAAGGAGTGAAAGGGAAGAACAGCTGGTTGCAGATGGAGAGGGTGATAGGTCGAATGCTGAGGAACAACCATGCTATCAAGAGCCACTGGAAAAATCAAGGGAGAAACTGACCACATACAGGCAGGATCCAGAGTCACAGAGGGTGAGGCAATGGGAGGAGGAAAGGGCAAAATCAGTGTTTATCCATGGGCTTCAGGAGAGAGAGGAAAGGACACACACTGAAAGGCAGCTGGAAGAAAGAAAGGAGATTGAGAAAATCATCACAGAAATAGGTGAGGAGATGGACAAGACTGTAAATTTTCAGAGAATAGGGGGGTACTCGAAGGGGAGAAACCGACCAATCAAGCTGATTCTCAGGACGGAAACAGTGCGGAACAGGATCCTCCAAGAGAAACCACGATTGAAATACTCGGAAGAGTACAAGAGGGTGTTCCTAGAGACACAGAACAAAATCAGAACGACAGCAGCTGAGGGAGAGGACAAAAAAGCGAAAGGAGCTAGGAAAAGAGACAAGGATGGAACCAGCAGAGGTCAGTCAGAGCAGAACAGAACAGCAAGGGCTAGCACACACACACAACTATTCTCAGAACCATACAACCTATAACACCATCCCAACACACACTACAATCCATACCCACAGCCTCCACCCAACACCGAGCAATAGAATCCCACAGTATGCTACCAGGTCTCTAACCCTCACAGGCCCCCCCAAACCACAGTGTTGGAAAGGAAACTGAAGGTATGGTACACAAACACTGATGGAATAACAAATAAGTGGGAGGAGTGGCATGAAAGAGTCAAAGAGGCATCACCGGACGTCATAGCTCTCACAGAAACCAAGCTTACAGGTATGATAACAGATGCCATCTTTCCAACGGGATACCAAATCCTGAGGAAAGACAGAGGGAACAGGGGGGGTGGAGGAGTGGTATTGCTGATTAAAAATCGCTGGAATTTTGATGAGCTGGAGAGAGGAGACAGCGGAGAAGAAAGTGATTACATAGCGGGAGCGCTTCACTCTGGAGGTCCCAAGGTGGTAATAGCAGTGATGTATAACCCACCACAGAACAGCAGGAGGCCAAGGCAAGAGTACGACGAGAGCAATAGAGCGATGGTTGACACACTGGCTAGAGTGGCCAGAAGAGCTCATGCATGCAGGGCAAAGCTCCTGATCTTGAGTGACTTTAACCACAAGGAGATCGATTGGGAGAACTTGGACCCACATGGGGGCCAAGATACATGGAGGGCTAAGATGATGGAGGTGGTACTGGAAAACTTCATGTACCAACACGTAAGGGACACTACAAGAGAGAGAGGACAGGATGAACCAGCAAGGCTGGACTTAGTATTCACCTTGAGTAGTGCAGATATCGAGGACATCACATATGAAAGACCCCTTGGGGCCAGTGACCATGTGGTTTTAAGCTTCGAATACACAGTAGAGCTACAAGTGGAGGGAGAAGCAGGAAGGCCAGGACGAATGAAGCCAAACTACAAGAAAGGGGACTACACAGGAATGAGGAACTTCCTGAACGGGGTTCAGTGGACAGAGAACTGGCAGGGAAGCCAGTTAATGAGATCATGGAATATGTAGCAACAAAATGCAAGGAGGCTGAGGAGAGGTTTGTACCCAAGGGTAACAGGAATAATGAAAAAGCCAGGATGAGCCCATGGTTTACCCAAAGGTGCAGGGAGGCAAAAACCAAGTGTGCTAGGGAATGGAAGAAATATAGAAGGCAAAGGACCCAGGAGAATAAGGAGAGCAGTTGTAGAGCCAGAAACGAATATGCACAGATAAGAAGAGAGGCCCAAAGACTATATGAAAATGACATAGCAGCAAAAGCCAAATCTGACCCGAAACTGCTGCACAGCCATATCAGGAGGAAAACAACAGTCAAGGACCAGGTGATCAGGCTAAGGAAGGAAGGAGGAGAGACAACAAGAAATGATCGTGAAGTATGTGAGGAACTCAACAAGAGATTCAAAGAAGTGCTCACAGAGGAGACAGAAGGGGCTCCAGAAAGACGGAGAGGTGGGGCACACCACCATGTGCTGGACACAGTGCACACAACCGAGGAAGAAGTGAAGAGGCTTCTGAGTGAGCTAGATACCTCAAAGGCAATGGGGCCAGATAACATCTCCCCATGGGTATTGAGAGAGGGAGCAGAGGCGCTATGTGTACCCCTAACAACAACATTCAATACATCTATCAAAACAGGGAGATTGCCTGAGGCATGGAAGACAGCATATGTAGTCCCAATCTTTAAAAAAGGAGACAGACATGAAGCATTAAACTACAGACCAGTGTCACTGACATGTATAGTATGCAAAATCATGGAGAAGATTATCAGGAGAAGAGTGGTGGAACACCTAGAAATGAATGATCTCATCAACAGCAGCCAACATGGTTTCAGGGACTGGAAATCCTGTGTCACAAACCTACTGGAGTTCTATGACATGGTGACAGCAGTAAGACAAGAGAGAGAGGGGTGGGTGGATTGCATATTCTTGGACTGCAAGAAGACGTTTGACACAGTTCCACACAAGAGATTGGTGCAAAAACTGGAGGACCAAGCAGGGATAACAGGGAAGGCACTACAATGGATCAGGGAATACTTGTCAGGAAGACAGCAGCGAGTAATGGTACGTGGCGAGGTGTCAGAGTAGGTACCTGTGACCAGCGGGGTCCCACAGGGGTCAGCCCTAGGACCAGTGCTGTTTCTGGTATTTGTGAACGACATGACGGAAGGAATAGACTCTGAGGTGTCCCTGTTTGCAGATGACGTGAAGTTGATGAGAAGAATTCACTAGATCGAAGACCAGGCAGAACTACAAAGGGATCTGGACAGGCTGCAGACCTGGTCCAGTAATTGGCTCCTGGAGTTCAATCCCACCAAGTGCAAAGTCATGAAGATTGGGGAAGGGCAAAGAAGACCGCAGACGGAGTACAGTCTAGGGGGCCAGAGACTACAAACCTCACTCAAGGAAAAAGATCTTGGGGTGAGTATAACACCAGGCACATCTCCTGAAGCGCACATCAACCAAATAACTGCTGCAGCATATGGGCGCCTAGCAAACCTCAGAACAGCATTCCGACATCTTAATAAGGAATCATTCAGGACCCTGTACACCGTGTACGTTAGGCCCATATTGGAGTATGTGGCACCAGTTTGGAACCCACACCTAGCCAAGCATGTAAAGAAACTAGAGAAAGTGCAAAGGTTTGCAACAAGACTAGTCCCAGAGCTAAGAGGTATGTCCTACGAGGAGAGGTTAAGGGAAATCAACCTGACGACACTGGAGGACAGGAGAGATAGGGGGGACATGATAACGACATACAAAATACTGAGAGGAATTGACAAGGTGGACAAAGACAGGATGTTCCAGAGATTGGACACAGTAACAAGGGGACACAGTTGGAAGCTGAAGACACAGATGAATCACAGGGATGTTAGGAAGTATTTCTTCAGCCACAGAGTAGTCAGTAAGTGGAATAGTTTGGGAAGCGATGTAGTGGAGGCAGGATCCATACATAGCTTTAAGCAGAGGTATGATAAAGCTCACGGCTCAGGGAGATTGACCTAGTAGCGATCAGTGAAGAGGCGGGCCAGGAGCTCGGACTCGACCCCCACAACCTCAACTAGGTGAGTACACACACACACACACACACTCACACACACATATCGAGACTCACACATACACTCCCCCCCCCCTCACCACCGACATCTCATTACTTCCCCTGATCCCTCCCCTCCCTCGATCACCCTCCCCTCCCCCGTTCACCCTCCCCCTCCCCACCCCTCTCCCACATAGCCACAGTTCCTCCACTACCTCCCCCCCCACACTCTGACATACACACTACTAACCTAACATACAGAACTACATAGGTTTCCCACTCTGAGGCAATCAGGATAAAACAAAAATGGGCTGCCAGAGAGCAACAAGAAAAACCAAGGGACAGGAGGAAGAAGCTGCAAAGGAAGATTGGGCAGCAGAGCTCATAAAAAGGGATCATGAATGGGAAAAGAAACTAGAAGAACTTAGCGTGAGAATGGAAGAGAGGATAGATAGGGAAAGCAGGAAGTGGGAGGCGCATGTCAAAGCAGCAGAGGCTAGGTAAAAAGTTTAGAAGAGGAACTGAAAAATCTGAAACAGCCTAAAGAACTAAAGAACATTTTGGGATTGACAACAGTGACTGCTACCTCAACCACAAATAAGGGGACAGTAGGGAAAGAAGGGGGAAAACTGCATGGAGAAGCTCTATCAGAGGAGACTGTAGTAAATGAAAGAGCTAAGCTTTACGTGGAGGCCCTAACAGACAACAACAAAGCCCAAGGAAAACCGAGAAGGGAAAATGACAGGCCACTGAGCCTAAGTACATTAGCCAGTGAAACTGAAGAAAGGAAAGCTGCAGTGGAGGAAACCAAATTAAATGAGGGGATACACAGGGATATGCAGTGGGAGAATGAAAGGGCGAGGTCAGTCTTTGTGAATGTGCTCCAGGAAGTTGAAGGGGAAACATATGAAGCAAGAAAACAAGGGGAAAAAAATGCATCATGAAAGCAATAGGAGAAGACGATATGACCCAGCTGGAAAATTTTCGGAGAATAGGGGGGTTTGTAAAAAAAAAACCCAGCCAGTGAAAGTGACCTTCAAGGCAGAAGCGACTCGGAACAGGATCCTGCAGGAGAAAGCACGATTAAGGGACATGCCGGCATACAGGAAGGTGTATCTCGACCGCAACAGAACACAAGAAGAAAGGCAGAAACAGAGAGATGATACAAAGGCGAAAGGAGGAAAGAGAGGGGATGGAGAAGACAGACAGGAGATCCCAGACCCAGGAAGAAGATCAAATACAGCCTCCCTCACAACTTCCTATAGAAGCCTCCCAACCAGGTCAACCCCAGTGCAACCAAACACTAAATCAAAACACCTATGCCACATCCAATGCCCCCAACCACTACATTACAAACTCCACCCCCACAGCAGCAACCCATAGTTAATTACCAGGTCTCCCACTTCCCCAACCCCAATATACCTCCCAGACCACAGTCTTAGAAAAGAAGCTGAGGGTGTGGTATACAAATGCAGATGGAATAACAAACAAGTACGAGGAGTGGCACGAAAGAATCAAGGAGACATCCCCAGACATAATAGCACTCACAGAAACAAAACTCACCAGAACAATAACAGATTCAATCTTTCCATCCGGATATCAAATCCTCAGGAAAGACAGAGGGAGGAGAGGGGGAGGAGGAGTTGCACTGCTCATTAAAAACCAGAGGGGTTTTGAGAAAATGGAAGGAATGGATGGCACTGGCGAAAGGGACTACTTAGTAGGAACAATCCAGTCTGAGGGACATAAGGTGATAATTGCAGTAATGTACAACCCACCACAGAACTGCAGGAAGCCAAGAGAAGAATACGACGAGAGCAACAGAGCAATGGTCGACACACTAGCCGAGGTGGCCAGGAGAGCACACATGGGGGGAGCAAAGTTACTAGTTATGGGTGATTTCAATCACAGGGAGATTGACTGGGAAAACCTAGAGCCCCATGAGGGTCCTGAAACATGGAGAGCCAAGATGATGGATGTGGTACTGGAAAACCTCATGCATCAACATGTTAGAGACACTACCAGAGAGAGAGAGGAGAGGATGAACCAGCAAGACTGGACCTTGTATTCACCTTGAGTAGTTCGGACATCGAGGATATCATGTTTGAAAGGCCCCTGGGAGCTAGTGATCATGTGGTTCTGTGCTTCGACTACATAGTTGAGCTCCAAGTGGAGAGAGTAGCAGGAATAGGTTGGGAAAAACCAAACTACAAAAGGTGGAACTACTCAGGCATGAGGAACTTCCTTCAAGACATTCAGTGGGAGAGGGAACTGACAGGAAAACCAGTACAAGAAATGGACTACGTGGCAACAAAATGCAAGGAGGCAGAGGAGAGGTTTGTTCCCAAGGGAAACAGAAATAATGGGAAGAACAGAACGAGTCCTTGGTTTATCCAAAGGTGTGGGGAGGCAAAAACTAGGTGTACTAGTGAATGGAAAAGGTACAGAAGACAGAGAACTCAGGAAAATAAAGAGATTAGCCGAAGAACCAGAAACGAATATGCACAGATAAGAAGGGAGGCTCAGCGACAATATGAAAATGACATAGCATCGAAAGTCAAGACTGACCCGAAGCTGTTGAACAGCCACATCAGGAGGAAAACAACAGTCAAGGACCAGGTAATCAGACTGAGGAAGGGTGATGGGGAATTCACGAGAAACGACCGAGAGGTTTGTCAGGAGCTTAACACGAGATTTAAAGAAGTATTTACAGTGGAAACCAGTAGGACTCCAGGAAATCAGAACAGGGGGGTACACCAGCAAGTGCTGGATGAGGTACATATAACCAAGGAGGAGGTGAAGAAACTGCTATTCGAACTTGACACCTCAAAGGCGGTGGGACCAGACAACATCTCTCCATGGGTCCTTAAAGAGGGAGCAGAGATATTGTGCATGCCATTAACAAAGATCTTCAACACATCATTTAAAACTGGGCATCTCATTTAGGTATGGAAGATGGCAAATGTAGTCCCAACTTTTAAAAAGGGAGACAGACATGAGGCACTAAACTACAGACCTGTATCACTAACGTGTATAGTATGCAAGGTGATGTAGAAGATCATCAGGAGGAGAGTGGTGGAGCACCTGGAAAGAAACAAGTGTATAATTGACAACCAGCACGGTTTCAGGGAAGGAAAATCCTGTGTCACAAACCTACTAGAGTTTTATGACAAGGTGACAGAAGTAAGACAAGAGAGAGAGGGGTGGATCGACTGCATTTTTTTGGACTGCAAGAAGGCCTTGGACACAGTTCCTCACAAGAGGTTACTGCAAAAGCTAGAGGATCAGGCACACATAACAGGAAAGGCACTGCAATGGATCAGAGAATACCTGACAGGGAGGCAACAACGAGTCATGGTACATGACGAGGTGTTAGAGTGGGTGCGTGTGACAAGCGGGGTTCCACAGGGGTCAGTCCTAGGACCTGTGCTGTTTTTGGTATATGTGAATGACATAACGGAAGGGATACACTCAGAAGTGTCCTTGTTTGCAGATGATGTGAAGTTAATGAGAAGAATCAAATCGGATGATGATCAGGCAGGACTACAAAGAGACCTGGACAGGCTACAAGCCTGGTCCAGCAACTGGCTCCTTGAGTTCAACACTGCCAAATGCAAAGTCATGAAGATTGGGGAAGGGCAAAGAAGACCGCAGACACAATATAGTTTAGATGGCCAAAGATTGAAAACCTCACTCAAGGAGAAAGATCTGGGGGTGAGTATAACACTGAGCATATCTCCTGAAGCGCACATCAATCAGATAACTGCTGCAACATACGGACGCCTGGCAAACCTACGGATAGCGTTCCGATACCTCAGTAAGGATTCGTTCAAGACTCTGTATACCATTTACGTCAGGCCCATACTGGAGTATACAGCACCAGTTTGGAATCCACACCTAGTCAACCACGTCAAGAAATTAGAGAAAGTGGAAAGGTTTGCAAAAAGACTAGTCCCAGAGCTACGGGGATTATCCTATGAAGAAAGGTTGAGGGAAATCGGCCTGACGACACTGGAGGACAGGAGGGTCAGGGGGGACTTGATAACGACA